>PISX010005802.1:64580-95196 GCA_004024625.1 Mellivora capensis | reverse complement strand
TTTCTCCCACTGCCTGCTGTTCTTCAGAATAAGAACTGGTTACTCTCTGGTAACATGGCAATTTCCTTTGTCATTTTAAATGGATCATTTATAGACAATGTGTCCATTTTGATTGCTTTCCTGATCTTTTGGACATGTAATATTTTGTTTCTTTTGTGATAAATATCTAACTTTTTCTAACATTTTTAGTTATAAGTAGCTTTTGAAAAGTCCTTAATAAGAACCGAGTTTCATTTTCCTTGTTTTCTTGAGTCATGTATCTATGGGACCCTATGGAAGAAAATCTCTAGACCTTTATTGGTTTGCATGTTTCTAATAAAAAAAAATGTGACATATCCTCTACTAATGTCTATCATTTTTTAGATTACCTTCTTCAACAAGAAATCCCAAGAAGGCAGAGTCTTGCTTAAATGAAACTTTTCCAAAGATGCTTTTCTTGCAGATTTCTAAGAATCTTAGATGTCTAATTGTAATATGTTTGGGGAAGACTATGGGTGTCAAAGCACTGTTGGTGGGGTTTTAAGTATTGGGAATTGATTCCTTAGCAATCCATATGGACCAGCAGACAGAGGAGAATTGAAATGGAGCTCGCAGTAGAGAATAAGTAAGTCCTCAGAGCTGTGGAGAAATTTAAAAAAACATGTTGGATAAAAGCAATAGTGTGAAAGGATATCATGAAGTCAGACTTTTTGGCGTCACATTAATCCTTATTATCATTTATAGTCAATCAAAAAGAGTATCTTTGCAAAATATGTAAAGACTGCTCTACGGTTTGTTTCCTCATAATTGGTTATAAATCTGATGTTTGAGCTACTGTAAACCACATTCTGAACTGTGGGAAAAGAATAAAATAATAGCATATAATAGATATTCTGAAAGTTGAAATAGCATTGATTCCTATTTTTTTCCTGACAGAAGTTAAGATCTATTATTTCATTGTTGTCTTAAAATCTCCAGATGCTTTCAACTATATAGGGGAGAAAGCATAATTTCCACCCTACTTTTCTGAGTTTTTAAGCTCAGACCCCCTGTAATAAAAGACATCTTAACAAAAAAACAAACAGACTTTTATTACATTATATACCTCTTATGTACATGGGAGATACCCAGGAAACTGGGTAAAGCTCCCCGAGAAAGCCAAGATACCACCTTAACTACCATCTTCAGCTAAAGAGAAAGTGACAGAAGGGTAGGCAGTGATGGGAGGTTACCAAAAAAAGCACAGTGAATAAGGGTAAGATTTCTTCTACAGAGTTAGTGCCTATTTCATTGATAAGATTGTCTTATGATTTTTAAAAATTTAATTTATTTATTTGTCAGAGGGAGAAAGCACAAGCAAGGGGAGTAGCAGGCAGAGAGAGAAGCAGGCTCCCCATTGAGCAAGGAGCCCCATGAGGGACTGGGATCTAGGACTCTGGGATCATGACCTGAACCGAAGGCAGCTGCTTAACCAACTGAGCCACCTAAGTGCCCCTGTCTTATGATTTTTTTTTTTGAGATTTATTTATTGATTTATTTGAGAGAGAGAGAGAAGCAGGGGGGAGAGAGAGGGAGAACCTAGAGCAGACTCCCTGCTGGGGGTGGAGCCCATGGCAGGGCTCAGTCACAAGATCCTGGGACCATGTCCTGAGCCCAGATCAAGAGTTAGATGCTTAACTGACTGAGGCACCCAGGTGCCACTGATTTTTTAAATAATTTTATTCACTTAAGTCATCTCCACATGCAACATGAGGCTCGAACTCACCAGCCCAAGATCAAGAGTCACATGCTCTACCAACTGAGCTAGCCAGGCACCGCAAGATTGTCTTATGATTTAGCGCTGTCGTTCTCTTCCTACTACAGAGAGGGGGAATTCTTAGAATGGAGATTTCCTTTATAAATGTAATCATCCATTACAAATGGGTAACTTCTACTCTGTGTTTAGAGCTTCTCTTGTGTCTGCATTTTCTTAAAAATAATCAGCCCAAAATAATCGTTATGCCAAGGAGGCATATTTTGGGGTGGCATTTTCTGCTAACCTTCAGTTACAGATGGATAAAACCAAACTCAGATTATCCCAAGAGAAAAGAAAAGGGTGAATATTGGCTCACATAATTGCAGGATCCATTGGGTGAAACTGGCTTTTGTTATGGATGGTGATCGGTGCTTCGTTAATATTAAAACTGTCTCTCCCAAGGGTGGATGTAGGTTTTGTGTGTCCTTGAAGGTTGTATAGTTAACAGAGTCTTCTTTGTAAAAAGATTACAAATAACCACATTGCTAGAAAAGGACTTGTGGACCTAGTTTGTAATAGATTCGTGGTCAGTTTTTCAGTGCTCTTACCCCACTTCATAGCCCGTTTCTTCTCTGTTAATTTTCCCTTCAGTCTCAGTCCTGTGGTAGAAAAAATGGTCCTCAAATAGCTTCAGACTTGTGTGAATTCTATTACCCAAAATCTCAGAAGCCCCGTCTTCTTCCAGCCGGTTCATACAAATCCCCCCTACCCGCAGAGACGAAGTGTTTAGCTTGACTCACATTCCTGTCTCTGGCAGGGGAGACAAGGCCCCTCGACTGAGATTCCGGAAGAACCACAATGACTTGGGGAGGAGAAGTGCCCCCACAGGAATCAGATGTTGAGCAGTCAAAAATAATGGGTGCTCCTCCATGCCCCCTCACCCTCTCTTGTAGATCGGGGACACAGGGAAGGAGGGTATTCTAAATTGGATGTATGGAACACCCATTCAAAGTTGAATTCAACTCTTTTCAGGGACTCTGTCGACCTTAGTAAGAGTTGAGATCATACAGAGGCATACTGGGAAGGCAATTTCTTTTTTTTTTTTTAAAGATTTTATTTATTTATTTGACAGAGAGAGATCACAAATAGGCAGAGAGAGAGGGAAAAGCAGGGAAGCAGGCTCCCTGCTGAGCAGAGAGCCCAATGTGGGAATTGATCCCAGGACGCTGAGATCATGACCTGAGCCAAAGACAGCGGCTCAATCCACTGAGCCACCCAGGCACCCAGCAATTTCTATATTTTCCCAAATCATATACCAGTTAGGTACCTTTATATGTGATGTACTAGGTAAGGATATCTGGTTGGGAGCATCTTCCTTGTTGTATCTTCCTTTACAAGAATTCACTCTCAGATACGACATGACAGATACTCATTCCATTCATCATTACTGCTTTTTTCATCGAAGTCCTGTGGGACATTACTAACCAAATGAAAATCCGGTCTCTAAACTCCTCATCTGTCTTTCCTCTTTCTTTAGCTTACCTTGTCCTTTGTTACTGTTCACCTCTCTGAAATAAGATGATGAAAAAACCCAAATAAACAAACAAAAACAAAACAAGGGGCCAATATGAAGTATGCTATATCCAAAGTTGAAAATATCCATATGTAGTACCAGTTAAAGATTTTGTTTTGTATACTATCCATGTATCAGAAATATAAACATGTCTCCTTTCTATAACAAATTTTACTCATTCAGTACGACAGCTGCCGTTAAAAAGTACCCTCTTTCATAGGTGATGTAATTGTCATAATTTTTGGAAGTATATGTTGAGTGTGAGAATATTAGTGTATTAGACGGGTTCTCCGGAGAAACAAATCCAATAGGAGAGATATGTGTGTGTGTGTGTTTGTGTGTGTATGTGTTTGTGTGTATGTATATGTATATGTATATGTATATGTATATGTATATGTATATAAAGGACTTGGTTCATGTGCTCAGGAGTCTGAGAAATTGCATAACCAGCCATCTGCAACCCAGAGACCCAGGAGAGCCAGTGGTATAGTTCTAAGAACTGGAGGACTGATGATGTAAGTCAAAGTAGAAGGCAAGAGAAGACTGATGTCCCAATTCAATAGTCAGGGAGAGTACAGGATTCTCTCTTTTTTGTTTTATTCAGGCCATCAAGGGATTGGAGGATGCCCACCCACATTGGGGAGGGCCCTCTGCTTTACTGAGTTCACTGACTCAAATGCTGATCTCATTCAGAAACACACTTACAGATACCCCGTAATAGTGTTCTAATCTGGGCACCCTGGGTCCCAGGCAAGTTGACACATAAAATTAACTATTACAATTAACTAAGGTGCGGCAGCAATCATTAAAATTACTTTTGAAAAATAGAAACATGCCAAAATGAGCATCTGGGCTCTTTGAGGACAAGGGACCCTGCTGATTGATCTTTGTGTCCCTCAGAGCTCAGCAGAGTACCTTCTGCCTTGTAGGTGTTCACTGAATGAATAAATGAGCTAGCGGTGAAGTCAGTGGCTCTGTTCTCTTAGTGCTTCTTTGCCTCTTGCCTTGTGGGTTTTTTTTAAAAATTATTAATTGTTTTTTTTTTTAACAATATAATGTATTATTTGCCGCAGGGGTACAGGTCTGTGAATCATCAGGCTTTACACATTTCACAGCACTCATCATATCTTGCCTTGTGTTTTTAGTTTCAGCTCTGGTCGTGATTTTTATCTCTTCACTGATCCCATTTCTTTCCTAAGATACTTCTATATCTCTTTTTAAAAATCCTGATCTTTTCTCTTTTAACCTTTGATTCCTGACATTTCCCTTTCCACTTCTCACTTTCTTTCATAGCACAGCTGCCTTTGTCTGTTTTAGTCTCTTTTCTCTACAGCTTTTCATGTCTACTTCTTTCATTCTATGACTTTCCTCTCTTTTAGATACTGCTGGTGAGCTGTTGAGTTAAAGAGGGCATCCTGGCGTGCTATCGTGAGAGAAAACTGATTAATTGACTAATGATGTAATCTCTCCTCTGTCAGGGCCTTCTGTGGCTACCACCTAAGGAAATGGACCACTTTATAATGGTATTCACACAATCTGAATCTCAAAACAACTGTACTTCTGCTCCTTTTTCTTCGACTAACCTACTGGATATAAATATTGATCCTTTGATTTTTCCTATAGTCTCTATTTTAAAAATAATACTATTAGCTGAAGATACTATTTTTGAATGCTGTCTTTATAAAAATCAACATCCCTCCCCCACTTCAGGCTGTTTATTGGTGTCAGTTATTACTGATTTTATGTTCCAGCACAGGAAATAGAACTAATCAGAACAAATTGAATCCTCCAGAATTCTGCGTTGGGCACGTAGGAGATATCAGATGCATATAATCATTATGCTGATATGATTAATGCGGTTATTCTACTAATCAGATTATTTCATATTATTTAGTAAATGTGTTGCAGTAATCTGATCTATTACTTTTGAAGGGCAGAAAAGTATCATAGCTGTGGTAACAAACTATGAATCTAAATTACTTAGGTTCAAGTCCTAACCAGTCTGCATACTAGCTGGGTCAAGTTATTCTACCTCGATAGGACTTAATTACCTCATCTGTGAAATGGATATATTATTAGTATCAGCCACAGAGAATTATGAGGATTAAATGAATTATTATTGCAACCTCCTCTGAATAGAGCCTGACATATAGAAGGCATTTAAAAAATGCTAGTTGCCCTTGATTTATCCCAATTATTTCCCCCCCAAGTTTTTATTTTGAAAGTATTTAAATTTAAGAAAAGCTAGGAGTTGAGAACAGTAATAATCCAAATACCATGCACAAGAATTCAGTTATTAATGTTTTCTCACAATTGTTCATTTGCTTTCTTTTTCTCATTTATATACTTTTAAAAATGGCATTCACAATTCATCTGTAAACAGCATATTACTCCCCACATTTAATGTTCAATACGATCAATATTGATCATATATACTCATATGTAATAATAATATGTAATAACACCATCAATATGATCAATATGTAATAACACCGTTATTATACCCAGGTAATTTAATATTGATATGCTATCAAATATATTCAGATGTCCCCGTTAATGTCCCTTGTACCTTATCTCTTTTTCCTTATTTTTATTTTCTTTTTTTAAGTTGAATCAGGGGTTACAAATTTAATTTAGTTGTTGCATGTCTTTGGACCCTTTTAATTTAGAATTGTTCCCTGACTTTTGTTTGTCTTTCATGAGTTGATATTTTTGATGATTCCAAGCCAGTGGCATGTAGAGTGCCATGCTATGTGGATTTGCCTAGTTGTTTCCTCACGATTAGATTTAGTTTCAACATTTTTGACCAAAATACTCCCTAATTGATACTGTATACTTCATATTACACCATATCAGAGACACCTAATTTGCTTTTTCCATTATTGGTGGTTCTGTTTGATTAAGATAATATTCTCTGGATCCCTCCATTTTTGGAAGTTATATGTGTGTGTATGTTTGTTTGTTTGTTTAGAATTATGTTTTTGCTTTGTAATTAGTAAGTGATCTGTGTGGTAATACTTTGAGACTGAGTATATATCCTGTTTCCTATGAACCTTTCATCCATTGGTTTTGTCATCCACTGATGAATCTTGCCTAACGGTGTTTTGTAATTGTATTATTCTTATACATGTATTACCTGACATTTCTTGGTAATAAAAGAGCTCCCTCACCCTCCCCACCATATCCATAGTAGGACTCCTTAATTTTCATAATAGTTGGAACAGTTTATTCATAGTATGGTCCTTCTTTCAGCTAAAATAAAATATATGTTCCTTTGCTGCTTGTATCATAGCTTTTTTTTTTTTTTGTCACTATGATCTTTGTATTGAAGGATAACAAACCTACAGAAAAATGCACAAATCATAAGTATATAGCTCAAGGAAGTCCTACAAAACAAATACAACTATATAAACATCTCCTTATTCTTTTGTGAGTTTCAAATGATCTTCTGTTTAGCCAGTAGGATCCCCTGTAAGCCAGTTTTTATGTCCTTTTGACATGTCTCCATCAGTTTTTGAGTATGCCCTTGAGCAAAATAAGATATTTTAGGAGTTTATATTTTCCCTACCCCTCATCAAGAATAAGTAATTTCTTCATAGAGCCCAGCCTGGCTTCCTTTAGTTGGAGTTGGGATGTGGGAGGAGGAGGATTTAGAAACAAATCTTAGGCTACTAGGTGGTCTCACTGCTACTTGGTTGACTTTCCTTCTAGGATATATATGTACATGTATCTATATATAGAGAGAGATTGACATATATATCTCAACTATATATATATATGCATACATATATCAACTATATATATAGTTGAATTATAGATTATTATAGATAATTACATGTATACTATATATATATACTAATAATCTATAATTGAACAATTCAAATCCGACATCACAGGATTCTTCTTTAAGTTCCCTCATTCTACATTTTTTAAAGTCTTCTTTATTCCACAATGAGAGCTCAATGTATTCATTCATTTGGTCTATCCTGTAACACATAGAAAATAGTTTCAGAATTACTACATCAGTACCGCTCCCAACAACCAATCTACTAAGTAAAGTTCAGGATTTATTTGCACTTCCTTTTGTCCTAATATTCAACTGCAGACATACATTCAGAGTACCAGATTCAAAAGTTATTTGGATTCATTTTTGTCCTCCATGATATTTTTATCACTATGATACATCATTCATTTCCTTTATTTTTCTGTTTCTCTGCAAATTTAGGTTTTGTTTTAAAATCTTTTTCTCTTTTTCATAAATCTTTTTTTTTTAAGATTTTATTTATTTATTTGACAGAGATCAGACAGTAGGCAGAAAGGCAGAGAGAGAGAGGAGGAAGCAGGCTCTCTGCCGAGCATGGGATCATGCTGGGATCCCATGCCTGGGATCATGACCTGAGCTGAAGGCAGAGGTTTTAACCCACTGAGCCATCCAGGCACCCCTCTTTTTCATAAATCTTAAAATTTATTATAAATCATACTCATGTCAAAATCATAAAATCTTTTTCTTTTTCTTATTTTGTATATGTAAAACTTTATATGGTTTAAAACCCAAAATGAGATAAAAGGTTGTCCAAGGAATTCTCATTCTATTTTTATCTCTCCAACCTGTACCTACCTTCTATAGTAAACATTTTCAGTTTCTGATGTATCTTTCATGTGTTTAGCACAAATACTAGCAAATACCCGTATATACATCTATATACCCTACATATACACATAGACTTACTTTCTATTCTTTATTGTGCAGAAGTTAGCATGTTACTTATACTTGTTTTTGCCTTGCTTTTTAATCATGGAAATTATTCCATATCATTTTATAAAATCCCCCTCATTCCTTACTACGGCTGACTGGTACACCTTTGTATGGCAGGCAAGGTTGTTCCTGTGGATGGCTGAGTTGCACCTAGTATTTTGTTATTAGAAATAATGGCACAGTGACTGTCATATATTTGAAGGTGTAGGTTCAGAGTGAATTGCTGACACTGCTGGTAAGTAAATATATAGGTAGGTAAACAGATACAAAAGTAAATAGTTATGTAGTTTCCATAACTAATACCAAATTGCCCTCCATACAGGTTATATGCCCTTTTGCTCTTCCACTAGAAGTGCATGAGAGGGACTGTTTCTCCATTCCCTTGTCAACAAGCTTTTGAACTTTTGTGGAATTGGGAGGTAAGAAATGGCATATCAGGTAGTTGTCTTTGATATGCGTTTTAAAATTTTAGAATAGTTTTTAGATTAACAGAAAACTTGAACTTTTGTGGAATTGGGAGGTAAGAAATGGCATATCAGGTCTTTGATATGCATTTTAAAATTTTAGAATAGTTTTTAGATTAACAGAAAAGTTTTAAGATAGTACAGGGAGCTCCTGTGCTCTCCACACACAATGTCTCCTCCAGTTAATTGGCTCCATTAGAATGGTACAGTTGTCAAGATTCTCACTGTAGTTTTAACTTGTTTCCTCTTATTAGGACAGTTAAGCGTATTTTCATATTTTTAAAGGCCACTTCTATATCCTTTTTTGGGAACTGCTTATTCTTTTGTTCTGCTCATACTAAAAACTGGGTTTTAAACCCCTATTTCCATTGAGTTTTAAGAATATACATTTATATTAGGGAGATTGAATCTGTAATTGAATGTCATAAATGTTTTTTTCTAGCATGTGTTTGTTTTATTGGCTTTGCTTTGGTATTTTTTTTTCCATGCAAAAGAATTTTTAAATTCTTTGGCCAAATTTTCCTTTTCCTCTTCCTTTTCTTAAACATTTGTATTTGACTTATAGTTAGAAAGGCTTTCTCCACATCCAAGTTACAAAAAAAAACAACAACAACAAAACCCACTCATGTTTTCCTCTAGTACTTGTTTCATTTATAATATTAGTAGTTGCTCTTAATTTTAAAACTAATCATGCTGAATCTCAAGGGCTTTCAAAACTCAACGGATTAATTCTGGAAGATGCTGGTGGCTGGAGGAAAGGCGGAAGATGGAGAAACCAGATTTCTCACCTCTCATAGACTCATACATCTTAGCCCGAGGCTCAGCAAATAAAAATTATCACTGAGTAACTAAAAGAATGAATATAAGTGAAATTCTAGACAGGGCCGATGAGAGGCTTAAAAATTAGGCATTCTCTGGAGACTTCGATGAGCACCAAAGCTAGAAAAGTAGAAATGGAAGGACAAAGAAGTGACACCCTTTTTGGTTTCTAGGTCTTGTTGTCAGATCTAAATAATTACAAGTTCCTGGTATCCTGAGGGGAAGTTTCCACTTTTGACAAGCCTCAGGTCTCATTCCTTCTTGTTTCCTCTGTGGAGTCTCCTCAATTCTGGTTAGTTTGGGAATGATTCTATTTGGATTATTTATCTGTTAGAGAATATAGGATAGAGAAACCTGACTTTCTCCTTATAGGGCTAATTCTTAGAGCTGTCTTGGTGCCAGATATACAATCATTTTTCCCTTATAGATTTTGTTATGTGTTTATGACACCAAATAGCCAACTTCAATGTGTAGAATTGGCTCAGAAATCCAGATGTCTAGAAAGAGAATACAACTTCATTTATTACCATGTGATAATATTATATGACTACACAGTGCCTTAATATGTCCAATATACTATGCATAGCTACGTATAAAGCAACAGAGTTGCTAAATTAATTGCAGGATCATGGTTTTTATTACTTAATTTTATTCTACAGTGTTTGCTTCATACCTTCCATTTCACTTTGAAGTGTGCATTGGCTTTGCTGGCCCAGTGCTGAGTTTTTATTTTGCTTCTACCAGTTGCTATTTTAACTTACAAAGTGTTTTATGCTAAGCCTCATTTAAAATTGAGGTTTAAAGTTCCTTTAGTGTTATTGAGAATGATAAATGAGATAATTATATAAATGCTTAATGTGTGTATATATATATAAGTACTTAATGTATATAAAGTACAATTCCTAACACAGAGCCTGCACTCAATAAATGTCACTAGTTGTAGTTACTATTCACTGCTTCTGCCTCTTAATTTTCTCTGTCATTATCTTCATCACTTGCTACATTCTTTGTGTACAAATTGTTTTGTATGTGCAACAATCATAATGACTTGTTTTTCTTTTACATTTTAACCAACGTAGTCTTTTTTTTTTTCTCTCAAAACAATATTGTAGAATGAGAAGTTATATTCTCCAGTTTGGAAATGAGGAAGTACAGACTCATGAGTAAAGAGAATCCTTGAGACCATATACTTACGAAGTGGTGAACTGGTAAAGCTGGGATGTCTGATGTGAAATCCACTGGTCTTATTTTTAAAACTCTCTTAAGCCCGTTGATGGATGGAATATACAAGATTTCTCTCTTGGCTATAGAGTTAATAGCGTTTAGTTTCACGAGTCAGGAACAGACCCTAAACTGACTTAGTTAGAAGGATTTATCGGTTCCTGTAACTGACAAGTCCAAGGGTAGGTCTTTAGGCATGGCTAGATCCAGGTGCTCAAACTAGCTAGGAATTTGTCTCACCCATTTGGTTATACTATGCCTTTCATTTGCCTTTTCTTTAAGCTGGGAACTCCCGTGTAGGGTTAGAATAGCTACCAGAAATACCAGCTTAATATCCTTTGCCATTATTCCAGGTCAGGGACTTCTTGTCACTAATAGTTCTGTGAATTTCCTTGCTTTGGATATCATGAGACTAAACGGGGCCATGTGCCCATGTCTGAACTTAACCCTTTGGTCAAGGTGATGGGAATATACTGGTTGATTAGATCTGGGTATGGATTCCCTGGGAAGTAGGGTTGGATCAGCTTTTTTTTATAAACCGTGTCACCTGAAAGCGGGGTATGAGTGATTTTCTAAATCAAAATCAAAATCTTATTACCATGGATAAACAAACTGAGGTCCATCTACACAGTAGAATGACACTCAGCAATAGAAAGGAATAAACTACTGATACATTCAACAAATGGATGAATTCCATATGGTTTACACTAAGTGAAAGAAGCCAGACACCAAAGGCTTATTCTTTCATTTAGATGATGTTTTGGGACATAGGCAAATTTATAGGGACAGAAAACAAATTAGCAGTTGCCAGGGGCTGTAGAATAAAATTAAGGCTTGACTATAGCAATGTATGAGGGAACTTTGGAGGGTGATGGAAATGTTTTATATCTTGATTGTGGTGTTGGTTATATGAGGATATGTGTTTGTTAAAATTCATGGAAGTATACATTATAAAGTATAAATTTTACCTTTTAAAAATTGTACTTCCATAAGCTTGACTAAAAAAAATAAAAACATTACAATTATTGAGAGGAGGGGGATAATGAGTAGGATCCCCAAATTCCCCAAACATAATGAAGGGGTTCAGGACAGTGTCCCCCACCCCCAGTGACAGTGCCACTTTGGCATGTGGATTATTTTGAGTTGAAGGCATTTGAGACCCGACAGGCTCAAGAGAAACTTTGTCCCTCCCTTAACCACACAAAAGAATCTAAATTGGAGGACATTCCCCAAATAAGGGTTATTAAGAGAGAGAAATTTTGTCTGAGTGACCCATCTGTATGGCAGAACTAACATCTAATTACCAAATATCCCTTCTTCTTATTCCCCTGTGAAATGTATTCCTTTTCTCTGAAATTTCAGACCCCTGCCCCCTTCTCCTTGGTTCAGACGGACATATATACCTCATTTTGCCTGTCTTTGGAATTTCCACATCTATGTGGATTCTCCATTTGTATGCCTATTAAATTTGGTTCTCTCCTGTTAATCTGTCTCATCGCAATTTGATTCTTAGTCTAGCTAAAAGGACCTTGAGGTGGACAGGAGTTCTTGCTCCCTGTGAGGGGGGTGAGGCATCCTTGCTCCCTGACAATAACAAAATAATGCTTACTACATATCTTAGCCTATATAGTAGGAACTTATTACTGCCTAGATAAGTGGTTCTCACTCTGTTTTTCACCATGATATATATTGTTGTTGAAATACCCATGAAGCCCCTTAAATCTATGGGGGTTGCTTCTAGTTTCTGGTACATGTGCTATAACCCCACCACTTTCTCCAATTCTCAAAAAAAAAAAAAAAAAGTATCTAGCTGCAAGTCAGTGAGAATGTACATTCTTTATCCTTTACCATCAATGCATATTTGGTGTATATAATGACTTAGTTATTAAAAAAAAATTAAACCACAAATGAGCCCATACTTACATATTATTCTATAACATACAACTTCATTTAACATATCTTGTGCTCCTTTCCACATTTAGAGTCATTTTGGTTGTTATATTTCTGAAATGGCTGTAGCTTCAACTTTAACTTGGATGGAACAGACAATGCACAATTTTTTTTAAAGATTTTATTATATTTATTTGAGAGAGAGAGAGGCACATGTGCCCAGGTTGGGGGAGGGGCAGTGGAAGAGGGAGAAGACTTCCTGCTGAGCAGGGAGCAGGATCCAAGGTGGAGGAGTGGGGGGCTGTCTCCCAGGACCCTGGTATCATGGCCTAAGAAGAAGGCCTAAGATAATTAACTGACTGAGCCACCCAGGTACCCCAGCAACACACAATTTAAAAGAGTGCCAAAATACTCAGTAATCGGGAAAAAATATTTTAATTCTGTTTTTTAAATTAAATAAATGCAAAAAAAAATCCACAATAAGTAAAAATAAGTATTTTAAATAAAGACCATTGCAGTGCTGACTGATATTAGAGCTGGAGGCGAAAGAAAATGAAATTAATTAAATTAATGAAGTTAACTAAGTTAATTTAAAATTGTTTAAGATTGTCAGTTGTTGAAGAGAAAATGTCAAAAATGGTGATTTTCCCCATTGAAAACAAGAAGAAAATATTGAAAATATTGACTTTGTACCTTTGTATCTATTAAACCCAGAAAATTGAAATTATAATAAATTCTGTTTTCACTATATTTAATATGTTGTATTAAATAAACCTGCTTTTCAATTTTCCAATATTTTTTTAACCACTTTAATGTCTTCCCAAAAAGTTAGCTTTTAAAACAATACATGAAAACGTGTAGATAAGAGTGTATATACAGGCTCAGATGTGGTTCAGCATGGCATTAATATTTATTTAAAATTTCAGTATTTTGTTCACCATGGAGTTTTTGCATTAATTTTGATTTTTAAAAATACTGCATTGAAGTGTTATCTTGATTACCGGGTTTTTTTTTTAGCAGCCTTTAAATTTTGCACCTGAGGCCAGTGACTCACTTGTCTCCCCCTAATCCTGGCCTTGGACCCCAACACTACCTTTTGACCAAACTGGAGATAGGCTTGAAGTAGAAGAAATTTGAGCAGTACAAGGTGTGGCAGAGGGTGATCTCTGTTGTGGTGTGGGGTAATTATCCCCGAGATAGGCTTGAAGTAGAAGAAATTTGAGCAGTACAAGGTGTGGCAGAGGGTGATCTCTGTTGTGGTGTGGGGTAATTATCCCCGTGGTCAGGAATCTTGGTGTGGCCCCCAGCTCCTCCCTCAGATTGTCTTTTAGGGTCCCTGGCCATGACTAGATTGTCAGCTAGGCAGAGCAGAATAGGTCTCCCCAAAATATGCTTCTTTAGCATAAGGATTATTTTCAGCTGAATATAATATAATATAACTGCAGGCATAGGAGAAGCTCTGAAACCATAGAAGTTACCATTTTGTAAAGGAAATCTACATTTATAAGGGACATTTACATTAGAAAGGATGCCTATATTGGGAAGAGCCTATTACCTGAGAGAACTTTTTCCCCTGAGAGACTTATCTGCATGACTGGACCACCTTTGTTTATCCAACATCTGCTCCTCTCACCTTCCTGTGAATTGCTTGCCCCATCTGAAGCCCTACTATCCTTTTCCTTTAGCTCTGGATGGTATATATGCCTCATTGTCTGATTGCCTTTGAGTCTCATATCCTTGTGGGGTCCTGTATGTACGTGTGTGTGTATATATATAATTTTTTTTTCTCCATTTGTTCTCTTTTTACTATGGGGAGAGGGGTTAGGCAAAAACTCAGAAGGGTAAAGGGAAAATTATTTTTCCTCATCTGCACTGCAGGACAATGACGTGGGATGATGCTTTAAGGCCTTCAGTGACCTTTGTCTAGTGTGGTATGTAGTATTTCCAGAGATTCCCTTTTCTGTATTTGGTTTGTTTTTTGAAGCATCTCAGCTGCATCTGATGCCTACTTTCTCTTTCCCTCAACCCCTACCATCCCCTTTCTTTCATTATCATCTCATTCCCACTCCCATGTGCCCCAGCTGGAATTTTAAAAATCCTGGAATTACTGTCAGATTTTAACGTCTGACAAAGATGTGTTCCTGAGAGAAAGCAGTCTAATTGTCACCAGCTGATGTTGGTATCCTGGTGGTTAAGCCACTCTTGCACAAACATTGAGTGATTGTTGAAAATGTCTTCTTGGTGAAGGACCTAGGGCATGTTGTTGGATATGCCAAGAGCACGATGAACTCTGGCCTTTCGCTCCGGTTCTAGGTTTTAGAAGCATTTCCTTTATTCGCTGGGCAGCCTTTATCATTATGAATCTTGCCTTTTTGCAAGACCAGTGGATTCTGTAAAGGTTTATTAATCATGATTTAATGTATTCATATGAAAAAAATGTAACAGCGAGAGAATAAAGCTTATGTAGGCATTGCAGGGGTCCCTTTGGGGGTTTACTCTATATTACTCATAGCAATGAAAAGTAAAAATGGCAAGTTATATTAGCTAAGTTCAAGATACAAAAGGCAATATTAATTTCACAGGAAGTGTAAAAGGATATGCAAATGTGATCAACTCCCAGGAAAACATTGCTATATACCACTCCGGGCTTTGAAATTATGCAGTTTAATAAACACATGTTAAGAAGCTTCACACACCAAACATCAAATTTTAAAGCAAGTGTTTCTGATCACGTACTGTTTTTGTGGAACAACATTATTTTCCTAAGCTTTTCGAACCCCAAGACTGGGTTTGATTGGGGTGTGCAAAAGAGTGGGTTTATCAGTAGTGGTCACATGTTCTTGCGAAAACAGATGGTTCAAAAAAGAAAATTCCGTGTTGGTGTTTTTCCATTAAAAGTGCAATTTAGAAGTGTGGGCCATTAGATTAGAAGCTAAAGTAAAAATTTTAGCCAAAAATTGACAAGGGAGAATTATCATGGAGTTTAAATTGGTAAAGTCTTGAAAGGACAAGCTTTCCCCTAAGTTTATTCCCACAACTTCCTTAGGCTGATTCTTCCTGTATAGGAACCTTCCTGTTCATTTATAACCACCACCGAACTTTGGCTCCTACTAAATGGGAAAGGTGGTTAGGAAGTTGCATGAGGGGGTGCCCGAGTGCCTCAGTCAGTTAAGCATCTGCTTTTGGCTCAGGTCAGGATCCTAGAGTCTTGGGATCAAGCTCAGTGTTGGGAGTCTCCTTCTCCCTCTCTGTCTGCTCTTCCCACCCGGTCTCTCTTTCTCTCTCTCAAGTGAATAAATGAAACCTTAAAAAAAAAAAAAAAAAAAAAAAAAAAAGGAAGTTGCAGGAGTTTTTAAGATTTAAACACCAAGCTGTGCAGAGTAAAAAAATCTTCATTTTTGAATGAAGTGTTTTCTCAGATGTTTCAATAGATTGTTTAGAGTCTGGGAAGAGTTTTACAGTGATTTTAGACACACATCTGTAATATTTTGTTGTAAATGTGCTTGTCTTGTGCTTTTACAGAGCTTTACACCACTGTTTAATCTTGTGTTAAAAAATCAAGAGATAGAAAACGGAATGATAACACTAAGTGTGGGTGGGGTGTAAGTGAAGGAAACAGTTATTCTCAAATGCTGCTGGTGGCAATGTGGCGTAGGTATCAAATATCTTGTGTACTGTTTGATCCAACAACTCCTTGTCTAAATATTTAAGGTAAATATCACAAAGGTGTACATCTTTAAGCAATTTTATCACAGAGCTGTTTATGATATGAAAGAAACAAACACAAAAAGAAACAAACATCCTAAGCCCATAATACTTGTTTAAATGTTTTCTGGCTTTATACAGTGAAATACCATGTAGTTTTTTTAAAGGTTGTTGTAGACAACTTAATAACATGGAAAGATTATTGCAGGAAGTGAAAATGGAAACAGATTACAAACAGGAAATACAGTTAGCAGGATCTAATTGAAAAGGGAGGATTTTTTTCCCACAGGTCTTTTTTTTTTTTTTAAAGATTTTATTTATTTATTTGACACAGAGAGAGAGAGAGAGATCACAAGTAGGCAGAGAGGCAGGAAGAGAGAGTGGGGGAAACAGGCTCCCTGCTGAGCAGAGAGCCCGACATGGGGCTCGATCCTAGGACCCTGAGATCATGACCTGAGGCAAAGGCAGAGGCTTAATCCACTGAGCCACCCAGGCGCCCCTCCATAGGTCTTTATTGATATAGTAACATGTTCTCATTGTTAACAGTTCTGAAACTTTCATTTGCTTTTACTAAACAATAGTTTTACTTTTTCTAAAATAACTGTGCATCCCATAATAATAACAATGATAGCAGAAAGTGCATCTTTATGATAGCAGAAAGTGCATCTTTCTGCTATCTCGCATCAGCTGATGATGTCTCGCATCACTGAGAGACAATAAGATATAATGCAGGTGATCCCTGCTTTACGAAAGTATGTGATGTAAAAACAGATTTGCACTATACATTCTTATTTGCTCAAGAGAAAGATTCCTGTTGTTGTGATGAGTGAGCAGTGTCTTCTTTGGCAATTTCGGTTTAGTTCACAGCTCTCTGGTGAAGCTGGCCTGCCAAGGAAACCTGGAGTTAGGGAAAATGAAAGCTATGTTGTTAGGAGATGAGGGTTCGGTGGAAATAAAAAAGTTTCATGCATCTTTGAAATTGCCCAGAGGTCAGTTGGCAAATAGTATTTTATTTCTATACACATACGCACTGAAATTTAACCAGTAGAGGAGTTTTTAATTTTTTTTATTTTTTATTTTTTTTAAATTTTTTTTAAGATTTTATTTCTTTATTTGAGAGAGAGGCAGTGAGAGAGCATGAGCGAGGAGAAGGTCAGAGGGAGAAGCAGACTCCCCGTGGAGCTGGGAGCCTGATGCGGGACTCGATCCCGGGTCTCCGGGATCATGACCTGAGCCGAAGGCAGTCGTCCAACCAACTGAGCCACCCAGACGTCCCAAGTAGAGGAGTTTTTTAATAATCTGGGTATAAGGAGAGGGTTTCTATAATTCAAAATCCAGATGCACTGAAACTTGATTGTATAAAATAAAAATTTTTTTAAAATTCTCTTTTACCTGTCAAAAAACATAAAGAAAAAACCATAAGCATCAAGTTGGGAGAAGATATTTGTAAGCTATATTACTGAGAAAGAGCTAACATGCCAAATATATAAAGAGTTATAAATCGAGGAGAAAGGGACCAACAAAAATCCAATAGGACAGTATAGCAAAAGGCCTAGATAATTCACAAAACTTGATATAAGGATGGTTCTTAAGCATAAGAAAGTATGTTCAACTCCTAAGAGACATGCATTATTATTTGTACTTATGAAGTACTGGAAACAACCTAAAAGCCTGTTAGGAAGGAGATCATATGAGGGGCATCTGGATGGCTCTGTCAGTTAAGCGTCTGCCTTTGGCTCAGGTTGTGATCCCCAGGTTCTGGGATTGCACCCTGTGTCAGGCTCCCTGCTCAGTGGGGAAGTCTGCTTCTTCCTCTCTCCCTTCTCCCTGACCCCCGCTTGTGGTTTCTCTTTCTCTCTCTCTCAAATAAATAAAATCTTAAAAAAGAAAGAAAGGAGATTATTGGCATGAGTCCTGGTATAGCCCATACAGTGATGTGCTATGATATAGAACAAGGAAAGTCCTTATGAGTTGATATGGAGTGAGCCCCAGAGATATTATTAGTACCAAGAGCGAAGTACAAAAGAGTACATACAGCAGGCTACGTTTTATCTAAGAAAGGAGAAACAAAGGTGTCTATCATCTACCTATTGATCAATCAATTGATTGCTTATTTCTGCAAAAGGAAACATAGGAAGAATGAAGTGGAAGAAATGAAATTAGTAACCTACAGTGTAGGAATGGGATCAGAGAAATTAGGGAATGGAGTGGTACCACTCTGATACATTTTTTTTAATAGTTTTGATTTTGAAATCATGTATTCGTGTTTTGTATGCTCGAGAAATAAAATTAAATTGCAATATGGGGGGATTGAATAAAAACAGAGGTAAATGAGCCCAACTACATATCAAATGTTAAACATGACAATACATTAGGGAAAAAAAAGTACTAATTCAAGTTGTTTTGAGCGTAGTACCTTGACTGTATACCTTCTGTCTGAAGATAAAAGGACCAGAAAGAAACCTTGAACTTTATACAAAGTTTGCTCTTGATAGCAGTATTGATGGGACAGTTCTGAAATTATTTTGTACATATGGTAGGATTGGATAAATACATTAATTTTGGGGAGAGCCAGGATTTTTAGAACACTGAGCTTTTGGATTGAGATCTTAAGTGTCAGTACGAATACATGATTTTTATATCTACATATATATGTTTAAATATATGATTATATTATATATACACATCTTATTTATTTATTTGTTTACTTATACATCCTAGCTCTGCCCTCTGTAAGAGTCTGTTTGCAGTGATATTGCTGTAGCAATGAGCATACTCAGTAACTGCTCTTTGTTTCTGAACACCATTCCCCACTAAAGGAACCGGTGGCCCTTGGAGAAATGGCTGGTCCAGAGCAGGGAGCCAGGAAATAAAAAACTGCTCAAAAAAAAAAAAATTGATGAGGCCATGTCTGAATGACATTGGAGCCAGTCTGAATCAGGTCACGAAAAGATCAAATGGATAAGGTTTACTTTAAACAGAAATAAGTAATTAAAAAAATAAGTAAATAAAGAAAGGACGGAGAAAGAGATGTTCTTCTTACAGTGGCATACCTGTTAATAGATGGGGAAGCAATGATGGAACTAGAAAATCACTATTTTATAACTACTTTCATAATAATTCAGGCTAGGATCATCAATAGGTATTATAGGTATTATTTTATTATTGTATATATTGTAATTATATATATATTACTATATACCTATATATATATTCACAATATATATAATATATTATAATTATATTACAATAGGTATTAAAGCCATTGAGAGAAAGTTTTTTTGGGAACAAAACTTTGCACAGTTTCACAATCTCTCTCACTCTCACACTTTACATATTCTATATATCTACACTGTAAGGGGAAAAAGGTTTTCCTCAATCTGCTCAGAGACCCTGGCTGTGTTTCAGGATTTTCTCCATCGGTGCCTGTAGTTCATGGTCACCCTGCTTCAAAGAATGAAGAGGTAGACCCGATGGAGAGTGGTGGACAGCAAAGCAAAGTTATTGAGAGATAGCAAAGTGACAGTACAAAGCTCCTGAGGAGGGAGGGGACCTGAGAGGGCTGTCACTGGAGTTTCTTTTCGAGGAGGTTTTTATAGTCTTGTTAGCTGACTGTTTTAATCTGATGAACTCTCCCTGTGCCAGTCATCCAATCAGGTTTTTGTCCCCTATCACATGGGAAAGGGTGGAGGGCTCCTTCTAGTCTGGTGTAAAATCCTTTAAAGGGTGGTTTCCTCTTGGTGTGGGGTCCCCGGGACCCCCTTTTCCAGGCCTGCCTGCCTTCCGACTACCCTTCATTCGCAGGGTCTGAAAATTAAACTGACAAAAAGATTGACAAGAGAAAAGCATACAAATTTATTTAATCTAAATTTTACGTGACACGGGAGCCTTTTTAAAGAAATGCGGGCCTAAGGAAACAGACCAAAGTATTTCTATGCTAGGCTTGATGAAGAGAAGGCAGTCATTTAGAAATATGTTCGGTCAGAGAATATGAGGTAAGTGTAGTCCAGCGAGGGAAATCTTAGTAAGCATTCTTCTTGATGTCCCTTGTCTTCAGAGACAGGGATGCTTTTTTCCCCCATGGGTAAGGAGGGTATCTCTCACAGGAGGGTTTTACGATCTATTTTGGAGGAGAATGCATCCACACACAGATATAGGGGGTAACCTGTACATATCACCTTATCCAGAGGCTCAAGTTTAATATCACCATTCCATCAGGTTCCTCCTGATAGCATGCATTAAGAATCACATAAGTAGTACGCCTTTCAAAAATGTATAGTGTGAATCTATCCTTAGGAAACAATCAGACTAGCATAAATATCCTACAAAGCCAAAGGTCTGCCCTCTTTAAAAATGTTAATGAATGGGAAGCAAAGAAAATCTGAGGAGAGGGGCCCCTGGGTGGTTCAGTTGGTTAAGCTTCTTTCAGCTCAGGTCATGATCCAGAAGTCCTGGGACCCAGCCCCATATCAGTCTCTCTGCTCAGTGTGTGTGTGGGGGGTCATTTCTCCCTCTCCTTCTGCAGTTCCCCCTGCTTGTGCTCGCTCTCTCTCTCCCTCTCTCTCTTTTATTATCAAATAAATAAAATACTTAAAAAATTTTTTTTTAAATCTGTGTCACTATTCCAGATTCAAGAAGATAAAAGACACCTGACAATTAAAAGCAGTGTGATCCTGGATTGGGAAAAAAGCAGACATTCTTGGAATTGAAAAAAAATGTAAATATGGCCTATATGTAAGATAGTATTTTACTGGTGTTAGAGCCCCGGAATTTGATCATTGCACTGTCATTATGTGAAAGACTGCCCTTATTCTTAGAAGACCTTGATATCACTCGGTAAGAGAAGAAAAACCTGTTTCTCTACTCTCCTAGGTTCAGTGCCTGGGGCCCACAGCCAGAGGACAAAAGGCAGATTAACAAGAGAACAAAGGGTTTTAATTACTTATGTACACAGGCAGGCATGCTGGAGTTCTCAAAGACAAATGTGGCTCTAGGAGGTGGCCAGATGGTTGAGGTTTATGTAGCATCTTAGGCTAAACAAGGGAAAAAGGGTTGGGGGCTTCTGGGCAAGGATGTGGGGGCAAGTTATAGAACGTGGGGAACGAAATGTGTGGCAAGTAAAAGTTATCCTGTTATGCAGATAGTCTCTTAGGTAATAAGAGTACCTCTCTGCCTGGTAAGAAAGAAAGCTTTACAAATGGAAATTTCCTTTATAAATGGAACTTTCCTTTTACAAAAGAGGGAATTCACACTTTATTTTCCTACTGGTAGTGGAGGTAAAGCACTTTCCCTGTCTGCTTGCTCTCAATTGCTTTTAGCTCAAAATTACCCTTCAGTCAAAGTGGGTACCAAATACACCATTTTCTAGTGGTATTCTAAGACTATATTCTGGAAACTTGTGGCACGGATACTAAGGTGGTTTAGAAAAAAAAACACAAAACTTTTTGTTTGAGGGAGAGGGAGATGGGGAAGAAGAGATAAAATAAATACGGAAAAACCATAGCAATTGATAATCCTGAGAATGGTATATAGAAGTTCATGATGTAATTCTTGTTAGTTTTCTGTAGTTTGAATCTTTTTTTCAAACATACTGAAAGCTTCAGTGACTTTAGGCTTTGACATTTAACTTTCCAGATACAGTGACTGCATTTCATCTGCATTTCAAGATAGCTCAGAAAGTGCTCATTTCATTCTCTTTAATCTTCTTATCCAGATGACTCTCAGAGTTATTGTTGCATCTCACATTATATCTTGACTAACAGAATTGTTTCACCCATTCCCTGTGCAGTTGGGTCCTAGTGGTTAACAAGAGACAGAATTCCCATAATCCTTTTTCCCTCCTGCAGATACCATAATTGTGCCCTCAGATGGTATTGACTACTGTGGCTTTAGAGTGGATGTGGTCTCTGTTGAAATAGTCATGTGTACAATTTTGGCACAGGAGGGAAGGTGGCTGATGATGTCTATCTGAAATAAAACCATTTGGAACTCATCTATATTAATATTTCACTGTATCTAACTAGCCTCTTTTTAATTGGTTAATTACAATGAGGTTAAGAGTGATATCACCCTTTGTCCTATTGAGTTTCAGATACCAAATAAAGCAAATCAAACAACCCACCCCTCTCCACAAAAAGGGATGCTAGATGCTAGATGTTTAATGCGATTGATGAGAATGAGTTGGGAAGTTGTCAGAACCTAAGTGTTGAATTAAGGGGTTCCCAGCATTCAGAAAATTCAGTTTTGACATTCTGGTAACAGGGAAGTATTCCCATTATTGTAGAATAGACCTCACTAGGGATATACGAATTGTGTACTTCCCTGCTTGTATTTTGACTTGACTTTGATTTCTTCTGCTAACTCCTGTGTTGCCTCTTGATTTCTTTCTCTTGGTTTGTACTAGTCTAGTAATTTAGATGGTATCCTTGACCTCAGGTACCTCCCCAGTACGTCTTCCCAGATGGTTGTGCCCTTAGGCCAAATAGGGCAGGGTCAGCCCTAGAGCTAGTTCAGCTGCATTGGTGGTCATTAGATTTGAAGGATAGCTTTGAGAGAGGTAGCTGCCTGGCTTAGTACAATTACTCTTGCTGGCAAGAAAAAAAGAAAGCAAATCTTGCCTAAATTCATGGAAAGTCTGTCTTGCAGAGGAAATGATCAGGAAAAAGTATGGCTTTTTTTGACATTCACAGAATGAGTAATCAGTAAATATTGGCTGCAAAAATAAGTAGAATAAATTTAATAAATGTATTTTTCTACATGTGAAAGTAGTGTTTTCCCATTGTGGAAAATCTAGCATTGTGGAAAACTTCAGTGAAGACAAAAACAGATATTACCCAGGGCACCTTGGTAGCTCAATCAGTTGAGCATCCCACTCTTGATTTTGGCTCAGGTTATGATCTCAGGGTCCTGAGTTCAAGCCCCAAGTCAGCTTCTGTGCTCAGCACAGAGTCTGCTTGCCACTCTCCCTCTGCACCTATCCCCGCTCTTGTGCTCTCTCTCTCAAAAAATATCTTAAAAAAAAAAAAAAAGATATTACCCGTAACCCCACTGTGCTGTTAAATCTATGTGGACATTTTTTTTTTAATTTATTTATTTGTCAGAGAGAGACGGAGAAAAAGTGAGCGAGCACAGGTAGACAGAGTGGCAGGCAGAGGCAGAGGGAGAAGCAGGCTCCCCGCCAAGCAAGGAGCCCGATGTGGGACTCGATCCCAAGACGCTGGGATCATGACCTGAGCCCAAGGCAGCCGCTCAACCAACTGAGCCACCCAGGCGTCCCTATGTGGACATTTTTATAGTTTATCCACACATGGACATTTTAACTTACCTGTGCTTTCATAGTTATGTATCTTTTTGTCTAACCTTATATTATAAGCATGTCCCCCATATTATTGCAAAGTCTCCATAACTGTAATTTTAATGCCTGTATGTTATTCTCCATTATAGGGGAATTTAATCATCCCTTTATGGTGAAGTATTTAGGGTCTTTTTGACACTTTAATGCCTTAAGCAATGTTGGTATCAGTATTTATAAATTTACTTTTCAAAATCAACAAATATTTATTTATAATTCCCTTTCCTGTCTTCTCAAGAGGAAAGATAGCTGCTTCTTGTGTCTGGCCTAAGGAGGTGTGCAGAATAAAGGGAGGAGATACAGATTTGGGGAAGTCAGAGAAAGGCTACTTTAATTTCTATTAGGAAAGACAAAGGAATTCCCCAGTGGGAAAACTCTGAAATTGGAAAGCAGCCCTTAGAGATGTCCTGAGAAAGAGAAGGGGAGACGTATAAGTGAGGGAGAAAGCAACTGTGATTGTCAGTATTGAAGCTGAGAGCACTGAGAACAAACTAGGGCTGCTTGGGTCGATGGGGGCGTGGGCTTGCCTACTTTATATTTCACCAATAATATGACTTATGTCTACTGTTGGTATTATTTCACAAAAGAGAACACGTAAACACCAAATCTTAGAATTTAAAAGTGAAATGACACAGTATCATTAAAACCTTATTAGAGTCTTTATTTTCCTCATTATTCTGTGCACTGATGATGATTTGGCCACACTCTGGCAAATGTTCCCTGTGCACAGACTACATTTGGGAGCGATAAGACCAAATGATCTGAAAGGTCCATTGATTGAAGCTGAAGGAGTCTTGCTGGTTTCCAATCTTAGTGCCATGTTTGACTTAATGGATAACGTTGAGCCATATGTCCCATGAATAACTCCATTTTGTTGTGGCCAAATTAACTTTATGAAGATCAAGCATGATATTGTTTGTAGTAGTGCTGTTGTCTAAATGCCTTGGCACTTTTTGATATAAGGCTCAAAACAAGAGTCTGATAAATTGCATAGTTCTAGAAAATAAATGGCATTCCCTCAACCCATAGTTTGCACACTAGCTCATCTTTTAGCAGTTTCTGAGAATTATTGCAAGAGATAGAAACTATAACTCAAAATGGACTAAATGAAAAAGGTATTTTATTGGGTTACATACTGAAAAAATACGGGCACATGATTTCTAGAATTGCTGGTTCCAGAAGATCAAATGATCTATTCTGTTGTTTGTTCTAAAGCAGTATCTCACCCTAATGGCAAGGGGGCTTCTGGTAATATACACCCATTCCAGCCTTCCAGTTCAGCAATCCCAGCAGCAGGAAATGAGAGATAACATTTCTGATAGTTCTAGTGAAAATTCCAAGTTTCGATCTTATTCACACTGTCCCAAGGTAATTGGCCACATCTAGGTTATGTGCCTTTCCCTGGAGTTGTGAGTGAATCAGTTCCTCCTGAGCAACATGGACTAAGAATAGGGGTGGAATAGTTTCCCAAGGGGAAGTTGGATTGCTAGTAAAAGAAGGGGAGTGGGGAATGGATGATGGACAGGCAGAACAACAAGGACCTATTGTAAAGTGGAAGTGTGGCAAGTCAGTATATCCAGCCAGTAGAATTCCCTGGCATACCTGGGGAAGGCCTGTGTGTAAGACATTTTCTACTGACTGCCACGTCATCATTGTCTACTGGCAGGTGGTGGCCTTGGCATCAATTAAATCCTAATATCACTAAGCAGAAATTAAAAAGCTTTAATGGGATCTTGGACCTACTGATAAATTCTCAGGACAGTAGCTCATGCCACTGATGTGTGGAGTCAAACATCTTTACCCACTGGGGATGTCACTATTTAAATGGCCCTATCGATTTTGGGTTTTGGCTGGCCTTCTTTGACCAGTAATGTTCAAGTTGCCTAAGGGGCCTCAGACATAACTCCATGTTTTGTAGTCCTGAATTGAACCTAAACTAACTTAATCATCTGTCCTAGGGCAGTCTGACCTAGATAGGATCTCTGGGAAAACTAGAGCAGTTAATTTTATGTTTTATGTTTATTGATGAATTCATTTGGAAACGCTGCTTCTGGGCATTCCACACATTCTAATCATATAAGAAGGTCTACTTGTTTGGAAATGTTTAATTACTGTACCAACAGGTTTATTTTTTATTTTTTTCAGCTTTATTGAACTATAATTGACAAAGTCACAATATATTTTAAGTGTACAATGTGTTGATTTGATATACATATATATATATAGAGAGAGAGAGAGAGAGAGGATTTCACCACTGAGTTAATTAACACACATAATCACATATTTACCTCTTTATTTATTGATCTTTTTGGTGAGAACAGAGGTTCTACTCTCTTAGCAAGTTTCAATTATGCAATACAGTATTATCAACTATAGTCACCATGTTCTACATTGGTTCCTTAGACCAGAATCATCTTCTAACTGGAAGTTTGTGCTCTTACCAGCCTCTCCTTATTTTACCCTCCTCTCACCCTGTCCCATGACAACCACCATCCTACTCTCTCTATGAGTTTGCCCTTTTTTCTTTTCTTTTCTTTTCTTTTGGATTCCACATGTAAGTGTTACCATGCAATATTTGTTAGTTCATGGCTGGCTTATTTCACTTAGCTTAATGCCCTCCAAGTTCATCCATGTTGTCACAAGTGGCAGGATTTCCTTCTTTTTAAAGGCTAAATAATATGCCTTTATTTTTAAAGGCTCAGTAATATTTAAAGGCTAAATGATAATAATACCACCTTTTCTTTCTTTATTCATTTATCAACAGACTCTTAAATACTTTTCAAACCTTAGCTATCACAGATAGTGCTGCAGTGAACATGGGAGTGCAGATACCTCTTCAAGATAATGATTTCACTTCCTTTGGATATATACTTCAGAAGTAGGATTGCTGGATCAAATGGTACTTGTGTTACTAATTTCTTGAGGAAATTGTCTGCACTGTTGTCCATAGTACCTGTACTACCTTACATTCTCATCAGCAATGTGTTAAGGGTTCCCTTTGCTCCACATCCTTGCCAGGATATGTTATCTCTTATTTTCTAGATCATAGACATACCAACAGCTATGAAGTGATATCTCATTGTGGTTGTGTTGCATTTCTCTAATAATTAATGATATTGAATACCTTTTCATGTACCTATTGTCCATCTGTATCTCTTCCTTAGAAAAGTGTCTACTCAGGTCCTTTGCCCTTTTAAAAATTAATTAATTAATTAATTAATTAATTTATTTATTTATTTAGCTATTGAGTTGTATGACTTTACTGTATTCTGGGGATATTGACCCCTTAGCAGATATATGGTTTACAATAATTCTCCAGTGCTAT
The DNA here is from genome assembly GCA_004024625.1 of Mellivora capensis. Classification (NCBI taxonomy): domain Eukaryota; kingdom Metazoa; phylum Chordata; class Mammalia; order Carnivora; family Mustelidae; genus Mellivora; species Mellivora capensis. The sequence goes on along the minus strand of PISX010005802.1, from coordinate 68,378 downwards.
TTTCATTTTGTTGATGGTTTCTGTATGAATTTTAGAATTGTTTTTTTTTTCTATTTCTATGAAAAATATCATTAGAATTTTGAAAGGGGATTACACTGAATCTGTAGATCATTTTGGGTAGTACATTTTAATAGTATTAATTTTTCCAATCCATAAATGTGGAATATCTTTCCATTTATTTGTGTCTTCTTTAATTTTTCTTATAAGTGTTTTATAATTTTTTCTAACCTTTGTGGTTAAATTTACTCCTGAGTATTTTATTCTTTTTGATGTTATTGTAAATGGGATTATTTTTTAAATTTCTCTTTCTACTATTTCAGTTTTAGTGTATAGAAACAATTGATTTTTATATATTAATTTAATATATCCTGCAATTTTACTGACTTCATTTAACTTTGTGTGTGTGTGTGTGTGTGTGTGTGTGTGAAATCTTTAGGGTTTCCTACATATAATACCATGTCATCTGCAAATGATTTTACTTCTTGCTTCTGATTTGGATGCCTTTTATTTATTTTTCTTGCCAATTGCTCTGCCTAGAACTTCCAGTACAACGTTAAATAGAAGTGGTAAGAGTGATTATCCTTGTCTTGTCTCTGATCTTAGAAGAAAAACTTTAAGACTTTCACTATTGCGTATGTTAGCTGTGGGCTTATCATATATGGCCTTTTTTATGTTGAGATATGGTTTCTTATACCCAGTTTGTTGAGAGTTTTTATCATGAAAAGATGTTGAACTTTATTAGATGATTTTCTTGTATCTATTGAGGTGATCATATGATTTTTATGCTTCATTTTGTTAATATGCTTTATCATATTGATTGATTTGTATATGTGGAACCATCCTTGTAAGATAAATCCCATTTGATCATGGTGAGTGATCCTTGATGTAATACAGAATTTGTTTTGCTAATATTTTTGAGGATTCTTGCATCTAACTTCAGGGATATTAGCCTATACTTTTTTTTTCTTTGTCCTTATCTGACTTTGGTATCAGGGTAATGATGGCCTCATAAAATGAGTTTGCACGTGTTCTCTCCTTTTCTGTTTTGTGGAAGACTATAAGAAAGATTGATATTAATCCTTCTTTAAATTCGCCAGTGAAGCCATCTGGTCCTGGATTTACTTATTTATTTATTTTGGGGGCTGGGTGGGAAGTTTTTGATACTGATTCAGTCTTCTTGCTAGTTACTGAGTCTGTTCAGATTTTTTATTTATGACTCAGTTTTGGTATGTTGTATGTTTCTAGGAATCTTTTTCTTCTAGGTTATCTAGTTTGCTGGCATATAATTGCTCATTATAGTTTGTTATGATTCTTAGTGTATCTGTGTTCTCAGTTGTAATATCTCCCTTTGCATTTCTGATTTTATTTATTTGAGTCTTCTTTTTTGTTTTTGTCCAGCTGAAGGCTTATCAACTTTATCTTCAAAAAGCAGCTTCATTGGTCTTTTCTATTATCTCTTTAGTTTCTATTTCATTGATTTCCACTCTGATCTTTTTTTTTTTTAAGATTTCATTTATTTATTTGACAGAGAGAGAGATCACAAGTAAGCAAAGGCAGGCAGAGAGAAGGTGGAAGCAGGCTCCCCACTGAGCAGAGAGCCCTATGCGGGGCTCGATCCCAGGACCCTGAGATCATGACCTGAGCCGAAGGCAGTGGCTTACCCCACTGAGCCACCCAGGTGCCCCAGCCACTCTGATCTTTGTTATTTCCTTCTGCTAACTTTGGGCTTAGTTTGTTTTTTTTAATTCCCAGTTTTTTGAAGTATAATTTTATGTTTTTTTGGAATTTTTTTTTTAATGTGGGCATTTATCCTTATAAACTTCCTTCTTGGAACTGCTTTTGCTGTATCTCATAAGTTTTGGTATCTCACGTTTCCATTTTCATTTGTCTGGGTATTTATTTTTCTTTTGATATCTTCTTTGACCCATTGGTCACTCAGGAACAGGTTGTTTAATTTCCACATATTGTGAATTTTCCAGTTCTCTTATAGTTTATTTTTAGTTTCATACCATTTTGGTTGGAAAAGATGGTTGATATGATTTCAATCTTAAATTAATGAAGACTTGTTTTCTGGCTTAACATACGATCTCTCCTGGAGAATGTTTCATGTCTAGTGAGAAGAATATACATTCTGCTGCTCTTGAATGGAATGTGGTATATATGTTTGTTAGATACATCTGGCCCTATGCATAATTTAAGTCCAATGTTTCCTTATATTGTTTTTCTGTCTGGGTAATTCTAAGTGGGATACTGAAGATCCCTACTATTATGGTATTCCTGTGTCTCTCTCCAGATCTGTTAATAAGATTTGCTTTGTATATTAACTTGCATTCTTGTTGGGTGCATAAATATTTACAGTTGCTATATTCTATTGATAAATTGACCCCTTTTCCTATATAATAAACTTCTTTGTCTCTTGTTACAATCTTTGACTTAAAGTCTGTTTTGTCTGATATAAATATTGCTACTTTTGCTTTCTTCTTATTTCTATTTATGTGGAATATCTTTTCCATCCCTTTGTTTTCAACCTATGTGTATCCTTAAAGCTTAAATAAGTCTCTTGTAGGCAGCATATAGCTGGGTCTTTTTTAAAACCATTTACCCACTTTTTGTCTTTTGATAAGTGTGTTTGATGGAATAAATAAATTATTCCATTTACACTTAAAGTAATTGTTGATAGTTATGGGTATACACTGCCATAATGTTAATTATTTTCTAACTCTTTTGTAGTTCAGTTGTTCCTTTCTTTCTCTCTTGCTCTGTTCCTTTGTGATTTCATTATTTTCTGCATGGGAATGCCTTGATTTCTTTCTATTTATCTATTCAGTATTCTAGATTTTTGTTTTGTGGTGATCATGAGATTTATGTGAAACATCTTAGAATGTTTCACATAAATCTTTTAAAGTACTTTGAGTATGTCATCCTGCTCACTTCTAGCCTGCAACATTTCTGCTAAAAAAATCCACTGATGGTCATAGATTTTTTTTTTTTTTCAAGTAACAAGTTGCTTTTCTCTTGCTCCTTTTAAGAGTTTCTCTTTATCTCTAACTTTTGACAATTTAATTATAATGTGTTTTGCTGTGGATCTCTTCAGATTCATCTTTCTTAGAAATTTTTGGCTTCTTTGATCTGTATGTCTGGTTCTTTCCCTAGGTTTGGAAAGTTTTCAGCCATTTTTCTTTGAATAAGCTTTCAGTCCCTTTCTCTCTCTCTTCTCTTTCTGAGTCCCCTCTAACCTTATAATGTATATACCAGTCTGCTTGATGGTGCCTTAAGATATTTTCACTTTTTCTTTTGTTCCTCTGATTGGATGAATTCCACTGTCCTGTATTAAAGTCCACTGATCCTTTCTTCTGTTTGATCTAGTCTGCTATTTAACCCCTGTATTGGATTTTTCAGTTCTTTTATTGTGTTCTTTGGCTCTATGATTTGTTTGGTACTTTTTAATATTTTCTATCTCTGTATTGAAATTTTTACTTTGTTAATGCATTGCTATCCTGACCTTGGGGAGCATCTTTATACTATTATTTTGAACTCTTTGTTGGATAAATCACTTATCTCCATTGCATTAAAATCAGTTTCTTGAAATGTATCTTGTTCCTTTATTTGGAACATATTGCCCTGTTTCTTTATATTTTTTGACTCTCTGTGTTGGTTTCTGTGCATTAGATCAAACAGGTATCTCCTCCAGTTTTTTTTTTTTTAAATAATATTTGTCTTTTTTTTTTTTTTAAAGATTTTGTTTATTTATTTGACAGAGAGAGAGAGAGATCACAAGTAGGCAGAACAGCAGGCGGG
>PISX010005802.1:0-64480 GCA_004024625.1 Mellivora capensis | reverse complement strand
CAACTCTTTATTGTTGTTCAAGCTGCTTTATCCTGTTCTTAGTGGCTGTGAGCATTTGAGGATATGCCTTGACCCTTGAGAGTTCTAAAAGGGAGGATGACAGTCAGTGCCTGGAGGCAGGCTGATTAGAAACCAACCCCTCAGGCAGAACTGGGAAAATATGCTTTTAAATGCATTCCAAGGAGAAACTGGAAAATAGGCATTTTTGCCTACTTCCTGTATATAAGTCCAGATGTATAACTATGGAGGAAGGGTGTTCCTGCACCTGTTTTAAGACTGCTTCTTTAATTGCTATAGTCCTGTGGGACTCAATTGGCTATCAAGCTAGGTGATCTGGGTGCCTGTCTCTCAGATGGCAGTTACCAAAATTTTCAACACCAGAGTTCTGTACCAGCTCCTTCCAGAGACATTCTGGCAACCTGGTTTTACCACTGGGGTAAACTGGAGGGAGAAGGTGGGTGAAGTGGCTGCTGGATTGCAGTTAGCTCCTAGATACATACATCTAACTTGCCAATTTACAGAATGAGTTTTGAGATTATAATTTATTATTTTGATTATAATTCATTTTTTTAGTTATCAGTCGCTCTTAACAAACTGCCCTAGAACTTTGTGGCCCAGAACAATGACTCATTATTTCTCAAGGTCTGTGAGTCAGGAATTGGGAGTGTGGCTTAGCTGGCCAATTGTCTGCTTCATTTGGAATGGCTGGATCTTTCACTAGGTTGCATTTAGCTTGTGGCTTTTCTGGCCAGGATGGTCAAAGAAGGATTTACTCGTGTATCTGGTGTATCGATGCTTCCCATATCACCTCAATCTCACCACAAAGTGTTTTATCATTTGGTAGTCTAGTGTGAGTTTTGTTTTTCTTTTTTTAACATCATGACAGCTAACATCTTCAGAAAGCTCCAATGTGGAAGCTACCAAACTTCTCAACTACTACACATGGAATGAGAACACTGTTACATGTGCGCATTCTTTTGGCCAGAGTCAGTAGGCCAGCCAAACCCATAGTTAAGAGGAGAACCAGACTCACCCCTTGAAAGAGGAGCAGCATGAATGTACAGGGGAAGAAATGATAGTAGTCAGTTTTAGAAAGTAGGGCAGATAAATATGTGTGTGTGTGTGTGTGTGTGTGTACACACACACATTAATTTCAGGTGTACAACACAGTGATTCAATGAGTCTGTATATTATATTATGCTCTCCACAAGTGTAGGTATCATCTGTATGGGGTGTGTTTTTTAGAAACAATTTTACTGATATATTAAGCCTACCTTTGCAGAGTTTTATTTTGGTATTATGAACTTTGAATAAAAAATGAGGTGAAACAAGCATGGGGCACATGCACATGCATATATATATTTTTAAGTTTCTCCATCCTAAAGACAATCAGTGTTTTCTTCCCTTTGACAATAAGAATTGTATATCTCACTCTATTTACCATTTTGCCTTGTCTACCAAGGAGCTCAGAGCTAAACTGAATTGTATTAATTTCATTTCCTTTTCTTTTGATTCATGCTTTTGATATTCTCTTTTGTTTTAGTTAACTGTTTTTGCCAATATTTCATTTGAGTATTTTGAGGAATAGCTATATACAAAATTCTGAAAATGAACCAAAAATGAAAAGTGAAAATGAAAATTCAGTTGGATTGGAATTTGACATGTGGAAATTTAATTATAAAATTTGTATTCCTGGGGCGCCTTGGTGGCTCAGTGGGTTAAAGCCTCTGCATTTGGCTCAGGTCATGATCCCAGGGTCCTGGGATCTAGCCCCACCTCGGGGGTCTCTGCTCAGCAGGGAGCCTGCTTCCTCCTCTCTCTCTGCCTGCTTCTCTGCCTACTTGTGATTTCCGTCTGTCAAATAAATAAATAAGATCTAAAAAAAAAAAGCAAAATAAAATTTGTATTCCTCTATTGAATTTTGCTTTGCCTTGTACTGTTACTTCCTTGCTTCCATTTGAAACATGCAGGAAATGTTTTTACTTAAGTAAAAAGTAAAATTCATACATTGAATGTAGTTGGAGAAAAAGTAAGTGTTTAAATGTTTATTAACTGATAACATGCAATTTCCCTGTGTCTGTAGAGCATAGAACTTGCCCTTTAAAATTTTGTCAGACTAAATCCTTCCTTCCAATATTCATAGTTCCTCAAGTATTAACAAACCCATGGCCTAGAAAGCAGGACCAAGATTCCAGGCATGATTTGGTTACCAACTTCCTGTTTATTTGGAAAAGTCATTTAATCTCTGTGGATTAAATGGATTTTATGGATTTAGACTTTCCCTAGTCCAAATCGAAGAAATTGGAATAGGTATCTCTAAGATTCCTTTTATTTCAGATATTCAGTTATTTTCCATATAGACATCACTTATAGCAATCAACCTTTATATGGAAGTTTTCCTTTTGTGTTTCATAGAAAATAATAGATAAAGTAGACTAAATTCCTTATTTTAAAATATTCTTTGCTTTCCCATCTCCCAATTCTCTGGAGATACCTCAGCTCTGAGCTACTTATGGACATTTACTGCAATCTGGTAAGACCCAACACATACCTTTTTTGGTAAAATGGAGTTTCAAAATTTAACTAAATTATTCATTGTTTTTATCACAAAACACTTCCAAAACAAATTCTGCCAACTCATAAGAAAAGACACATCTGGAAAGAGGAGCCACAAAAAAGTCTGAACAGATCTGTACATTTGAAGTCAAAGCAGAAAAAAGGAGGAGGGAGGAAGTTGTTTTAGACAATCTAAACTAAGAATAGTCCTGCTCTGGGCTCTGAGCTTCTTGAATGATCAAGGCAACAAAGAAACAAAGAAAGAAAGAAAAGAAACAACAACAAACAAGTAAGTTATATGACAACCATTAGCTACAGAAGGAAACCTGCCACTTTGTCAGGAGGGACAAACAATTTCTTAACTAAATTTTTTTCCTAAGAGTTCTTTTATGTATATATAATGTTTAAATATGCACAATTAGTAATGGTTGCAAATGTCAGTCTAACAAAAGATGCTGTAAGATTGTTGATCTAATTGCTTCTTCAATTCATGCTGGGTCATAGACCAAGGTGTACTATAAACTGAAATTCTGAGCAGACATTTCTACCAGTCGCTATAAACTATATTATAGTTTGGGCAATACTCGCCTTTCTTGTTGGATGTAGAGATAGAGAATTGAGAGAATGGAGGAATGGATTAGCAGACATTCAAGAACAATTTCTCCTTGACCAAAGCAGAAAGAATTATGAAAGAAGGAACACCAGGTACAGAAGATAGGACTCTGATCCCATTATTTCCCGTGACCCAGGAGTTTTTGGTATTTGTCTCTTCCCAGGCATTTCCAGAACGTGTTTTCCTTTCCTAGACTAGCTTAAACACCTACCTTTCTGTCTTGATGCCAGCTGTTTCTATCTTCATTCTGTTTAGTCAGTTTCTACATTTGTTATCCTCAGATTTGGGATTATTTTCCTTTATCAAAAGTCACTGTGGTATATTGTGAAACACCATTGTTCCTATGAGTGTTGTATGAAACAACACTTTTATCATCCTGATCTCTTAGCCTTGTGATGATAATGACATATTAATTATGGAAAAGCCAAAATGATTTCAGGCAAAAATAATGGCTTTTCAAATTCTCATGAATATTGGATCACTTTCTTATTAGCATAAGCATCTTGCCAAGATTTTTGAATGCTTATAATTTGGATGGTAAGTGTCCTGGGAGGGACCATATTTCCTTTTATGCTTTGCTTGGCATTTGGCCTATTTTCAGAGATTCATGGACATTAACCTCAAAGTAATATAATCATATTGTCAAATAACCCCCATTAATTGGGTCTTACAGACTCAATATTATGAAGGGGTATGTTCTTAAAATAACAGCATTTAACACAGAGGCAAGTTTTGTTTGTTTAAATTTATTCATCCATATGACAGATATTTATTGAGCACCTAGTGTGTGTGAGGCACTATTTTAGAAAAGACAGAGAAGGTTTTACTTTCATTGATCTTTTACTTTATTTGGGGATGAAGGAAAATAAATGTGTAAACCAATAAATGAGCACAAATAATTCAGACATCGATGCGACTTCTAAGAATTTAAACTATATTACTGTGTCAGAGATTATTGGAGGAAGGGACAATTAGAGGAGGCTTTTGGAGGAGGTGGCATTTGAGCAGAGAATTAAATGTTAAACAGGAACCAGCCACGCAAAAAATTTTGGGAGAAGTATTCCAGTTAGAGAGAATAGCAAATATAAAGGCCTTGCTGCAGTAATGAACTTGTGATGCACCAAGGAGGAAAAGAAGGCCAGCATGTCTGGATATAGTGAGTGTGTTGGGGAATGAGGAAGATAATTGAAGAAGAGGTAGAATAAGTGTTCGGGGATCAATTTTACAGGACCTCATAGACCTTGGTTAGGAGTTTGGGATTTCTCTTAAGTGTAAGAGAACCGAAGGGGATTCTAGGCTAAGGTATGGCATGATCAGATTTTTGCTTTGGACTGCTTGCTCTTGCTTATGGGATTGTCAGTGTGAGTTTTTAGTGTCTAAAGGGGCACTTTTGTATGCAGAAAGGTGAATTTATACTAGTTTCATTTTTTAATTAATGTTTGTTAAACTTAGATATTTTTAAACAAGTTTTTAAAGCACTTAAATTAACTCAAAATCTTTTCTTACGTTGTATGTGTGCCATAAAAGAGTAAACTCTACTTAACTAATCTTTTGCATTTACTTAGTTACATTTCTTTATATTTAAAAATACACTTAGAATTTTAACACTTTAACTTTCTTTGTAAATACTTTAGATGCCTAGCAGGGCCAGCTCACAATCCTAACCAAGATTCCAAGCTTTTAAACTGTATTTTGAGTCAAACATACTAAATTCATAAACCTAATAATTCCAATTATCTTAAACATTTCAGTACCACCTATAGTCAAATTCTCTTGAAACTTTCTACCTAAAATCAGAAGTCAGTAACCAAGTACACATTTAAAACTGGAATCACAGAGTTAATCTGTTAGGTTCTTAAAATGTGGTATACATTTTCTTAAAGATGACAGGTACTTGACACCAAACACTCGGATTGTCTCAGTGCCTAACTTAACCAAAACATGTGAACACCATGGGTTTCAATGACTATATGATCTATTTAATATTATCTGTCAGAGGATTGAAAAATCCCTTACCTGCTAAAGGAACAGTGATACCATCTCAAGTGGGTTGAGGTTAGGTTGTGTTTTCATATGTAGCTGCAAAGTCAGTAATTTATGGTCACAATGTGGTCACATCAGGGCTCCTGAGTGGCCCAGTTGGTTGAGCATCCAACTATTGATTTTGACTCAGGTCATGATCTCAGGGTCCTGGGATGGAGCCCTGTGTCAAGCTCTATACACTCAGTGGGGAGGCTGCTTTTCTCTCTCTCCCTCTCTCTTTCTCTCTCCCCCCCCCCAAAATAAATACATAAGACTATATTAAAAAAAAAAATAACAAACTTAGTGAACCAGCTGGCACTGTGGTAGTGGGATCAAGCCAATGAGGGCCAGAGCTCATTCCTTGAGGGATTTGGGTTCTAGGCAGGTGACCAGGGTATACAAGTTGAAGCCCAGGAACGAGAAGGCAATATTGTTGAACACCCACTCTTGCCAGACATATGCTGCTATTTTTCTATATTCTGTACATTATCTCATTTCTCTCCTCATAGACTCAGAAAATAAATCTTATTGACTGTGTTTTATAGATGACAAAGGAATGATGAAGTAAACGTTTCCAAGGTCATACATCCAGTAAGTGGTAGAACGGAATTAAACACAAGCCTTCTTGTTTCAAAGATCACGATCTTTCTATGACAGTTTAGTGCCACATAGTGATGTTACCCAGAGCATTGCCCCAGATATTCTTAAATCCTCCTGCCCTGCATCATGGTTAGTCCTGAGGGGTGGATGCACTGAAACTGAGGGGAGCTGGGTCTAGGATCACAGCGCTGGGAGAGGAGTTTACAGGAAGCTGGGGCAGGGTGGAGCCAGGGCAGTCCCTGAAGCTCAGACTCTTGCTCTGTCCCTGGCCCCTCTGCACGAAAGAGGACAGTGGAAGGAGAAGGGAAAGAAAGTTAAACTAGGTGACTTGTGGCAGTGATTCTTAACCTCTGAATGTGATAAAAGATATGACGGGGTTTCCTAGAAAAAACATACCCGGCCCCACATTAAGCTTCAGAGGGTTCGCAGAGCTCTTAAAGCTACTCAAGTATTTGGTCACTAGCCCAGGAGAATCTTTAGAGGAAGAAAGTCTTTAGATCAAGGATGCAGAGCCTTTTCAGAAGTGCACTGCTGCTGACAGTGACAAACATTTGTTTAGAGGTTAATAGGTATCAGTCTCGGGGCGCCTGGGTGGCTCAGTGGGTTAAAGCCTCTGCCTTCAGCTCGGGTCATGATCTCAGGGTCCTGGGATCGAGCCCCACATCAGGCTCTCTGCTCAGCGGAGAGCCTGCTTCCCCCTCTCTCTCTGCCTGCCTCTCTGCCTACGTGTGATCTCTCTCTGCCAAATAAATAAATAAAATCTTAAAAAAAAATAGGTATCAGCCTCTGTTTTACTTCATTCTTTCGTAAATCTCACAGCCTTGTAATGTAGGTATTAGCATTAGCATTGTTTATATAGATCAGGAAAGGACTCCTAGCGGTTCAATGTCATACTCAAGGGTTACAGAGGTAGTAAGTGGAAATGTGCTCAATGAAATTCCATAATTTCATACTTTAAAAAAATGCATGGGGTTTTTGATCTGATATAGTTGGGACATGGGGATAATGTTTAACATATGTCTTATAAGGTTTTATTTATTTATTTGAGAGAGAGAGCAGGAGTGAGAGAGCACAAATAGGGGGAGCAGCAGGCAGAGGGAGTAGCAGGCTCCCTGCTCATCAGGAAGTGCAATGTAGGACTTGATTCCAGGACCCTGGGATCATGACTTGAGCCAAAGGCAGACACTTAACCATCTGAGTCACCCACGTGCCCCTAACATATGTCTTATACATGACCCGTGATATTGGGTTTTTAGGCAATTGCTTGGGAGTGACCAATGTCACCTACCACATTTTACTTTTTAACTTTTTTAAAAAAGATTTTATTTATTTATTTGTCAGAGAGAGAGCACAAGCAGGGGGAGCAACAGGCAGAGGGAGAAGCAGGCTCCCTGCTCAGCAGGCCTCAATCCCGGGACCCTGGGATCCTGACCTGAGCCAAAGGCAGATGCTTAACTGACTGAACCACCCAGGCGCCCCAGACCTACCACATTTAAAAATTCTATTATACCAATCCCAGCTGCTCTGGTTTCTCTTCAAATGTCTATATATCACAGAAGTTTATCTAAATTCTACAAAGGAATTTGCTAGTCAAAAATAATTTCTGAAATGAGAAGCACTCATTAGCCAGGTAGTGCTTCTTTTCACCTACAAATTATAAAATCGATACTTAGTATTTTAATCAGAGTTTTTTCCTTCGTAGGACTGTACAGCTACCTGCCAGCTAATCTTCACCACATCCCCTGGGGTCAGGCAGTATGAATTTCTCCATTCCCATTCTGTAGGTCATTCTTAGGACCCTGTGGTGCTAGGACTGTCAGAGCCAGCTTGGCTGGTGTGTGTACTTTCAGACAGTATTCAGGCAGAGAGAATGGCAAATCTATCCGCAGAAGAAGGCCAGGCTTTTGTGGGAGAACACACAAAGCAACAAAGGAACTTGTTGAAAGAAACAACATTACAAACAAATCCACAGCTCCCCGGGGCAGCTGTGAGTACTTACTTCTACAAGGCCGTTACTAAATATTTTCCTGACAGGACAGAAAACAACTTGCTCAACTTTGCATGTGTCTCTTCAGAGAGAGCCAGAGGTGGTCATCAGAAAAATCATTCAATGGTTTCAGAATCTTTCTTCCTCCTAGTATAATCACGTGGAGGGAAAAATTGTATCCTGTGTTCGGATTCATTCACTTTGGTGCTGCTTTGCAGATTTCTTTATGAAGCTCTTGGGAGTGTTCTCTCTCTCTCTTTTTCTCTTCCTACGAAACAAAGCAAGGCGAAACAAAACAAAACACAGGCAAAAAACAAAAACCAAGTTGGCTGGCACACTACCCTGCTAGTTTCCCCATGTATGCCAAAACCTTGAAGCTCAAACCTCAGAACACAAGAGTTATAGGCAAGTTGCAGGACTGTCTGAGGCACAGGAAGGTAAATAATAAATAATCTTTATTTTTCTCAGGGGAACAATTTAAGCATCTTTGTCTACAAACTCAAAGGCAAAACTCTTCTGGACTTCTGTGAGTTGTTGCCAGTCCTTGGTTATGTTACTACCCTATAATTCAGAGATTCCTGAAAGGAGTTAAACAATTGTAAGGCCATCATAAATTTTATCATTATTTCCTGGGATTTATTACTTGGGTTCTCAGGGTGATCATTAAATTTGTATTCTCTTTGAATCATTCTGAGTGAGGGTTTCTTTCAAAAAATGATGATTATGTTTTGTTATGTTTTTAAAAGGAAAATTGGTGTTATTGGCTAATGACTCAGAAAAATTATTTTTGAAAATAACATGGGATTATTTTTGAGGCATGATATTCTGAGTTCAATAATCCCAGAAACCTGGAAGCACAACTGGCCAGCTTATAAAAATACCGAGAGGGCTATATTTTTGCTTCTTGAGAATTTTTTGGGGTAGAAGAATTAAAAAGAGAAGAAAAGAAGTTGTGGGGGAGGGGCGGTGAGACAAAGGGAGAAGGATCTCATACCTGATTGCCTTTTTCCCAAGGTGTCTCTGTCACAAAGTATGTATTATTGGAGTCAAAGTGTAGTGGCATCACACTGAATTACAGGATTATTGAGTCCCAAGCTGGACAATTCATGTTAGAAAACTAGCTTCCTGCCTTCTTGCTATAAATTTTTAATATGTGTGGAGTTAATACCTTCGGATTTTTTTTTTCAACAACTGCTCATGAAGATTGAGAAACAACTGAAAGCATTTGCTTATAGCAGGGAATTCATACAACAAATGAAGCAAGGCAGGCGGTTAGAGCAGCCTTTTTTCTGGAGTGTGTCACCCCAAGGGACACACAGCAGGTATGACATACAGTCCTTTTCGGCATGCTTTTGCAAAATGTTTGCCTGCTCAGATCATCAGAGAGATTTTCAATACTGATTTCAACTCCTTTGGTATCTGCCTCATCATAATCCCTTTAAAAAACACGGTAGGATATTTAAGTTCTTGGATTTAAGTTCTTGGATGACAGGTTGGTTACGTCACCTATCCTGGGCACCTTCCTAATTTTTACAGAGCCCTTTAAAAACAGAATGGCATTTTGAAAGTCTTTCTGTGATCCAAAAAGTTGACTATTTTTAAAAAAAAGTTGAAAGTATCTCTGTAACCCAAAAAGTTGACTATTTAAAAAAAAAATTGCTGAGAACTCTGTGGTGAAGCAAAATCCTGTTAGCCGGCGGGGGGGGGGGGGGGGGGGGGGGGGGGGGGGGGGGGGGGGGGGGGGGGGTATTATGGGTAGGTGAGTTGCTTTTGTCGGTTTTACAGCGTGTGGGCTGATGAGAGATGGTCCTCAGAGACAGAAATTCTGGGTGACTTTTCCCAAGAACAAAAGAGACTTAACTAATGGATTCCGTACTACAAAACAATGGCATAAGAATTATATTCCTCAATAAATCAGAAGAATTGATGTTCCAGAGGAGTTAAAGGATTTAGGTGAAACAGGTATGATCTTCAAGTTTGTTGTTTTCAGGGTATTTTGAATCTCTAGTAAAATTGCACAACTCAACTTTGGCTGTTGATTTGCCAGAAATTTTATTAAGATAAGGGACTCATCTGAGGTCAGTTCTTTGGGATTGGTTAACCTGGGGAATCCCTTCAAAGCTGTGCTAATACAGTCTTTAAAGGCTAAAGACTGAAACATTCTAAAATATAAAGAATTAAAATAATTTTTTTTTCCGAAATACCCTCTTTTCCTCCCTCACTCCTCTCACCCCTCTACCCACAAACACACCAGTATTTAAATAAATTCGGAGCTTTGATGTGCCTCTGAATTTCTACCTGTTGTTTGTAATGCGTATCCCGAGATGAGATGGCTGGCTTGGAGCATTGCTTTGGGAATAATCGGCAGGAACGGCTAGGCTATTTGATTTTACCTTTAGACTCTTAAATTCTATTTGCAAATCAATTTCAAAGAGGTTTGATTTGAGGAGGTAACATGGGAGAGATAATGTCCGTAAGAAAAATTCAGCGAAAATGTATCACCGTGTCCTCACTGAAGACCATTTACTATCGATGGAGAAACAGTATGTTGCAAAAAAAGTGAATTGACAATGAGTTCCACCCATGAATTGATTGGAAAATATTATTTGTTCCTAGAAAACAGGGAGCTCTAATTATAAAAGAAAGGGCTTCTTGAGCCTTTCTCCTTCTTATTGGTTGCCTCAGTGTTGAATTTAATAAGGCACAAACAACTAGGAAGAGAATAGGGAGTGACAGGCATAGAGCAGTAAGTGTAATATACAGAGAGAGAGGCGAATTCATCACGCAGGAACACTTTCTTGGTAGAGAGAGAAAGCATTGCTGTGTAAAATGGGATAGCTTTGAAGGAATTCCAAGTCTTTATTTTTGGCCATTCAACTGTAGACTAGGGTTTTACAGGACTTGTGTTAGGTTTAGAGGTTATGAAATACTGTTTTCCAAATGGAAATATATGACTTGTTATCTCGAAGAAAAAGAAAGTGAAGAAAAAAGAATGCTGCTGGCCAAGGCATCAATAATCCTGTTACTCCAAGGTCTGAAATGATCACCCGAGGGCAGTGGCTCATTCTCCTGCTGGCTTTCCAACCCTCTTTATGTTTTTACTTAAAAACCTTCAATTCGGGGACGCCTGGGTGGCTCAGTTGGTTGGATGACTGCCTTCGGCTCAGGTCATGATCCCGGAGATTTGGGATCGAGTCCCGCATCAGGCTCCCAGCTCCACGGGGAGTCTGCTTCTCCCTCTGACCTTCTCCTCGCTCATGCTCTCTCACTGCCTCTCTCTCAAATAAATAAATAAAATCTTTAAAAAAAAACCAAAACCTTCAATTCGGGGCGCCTGGGTGGCTCAGTGGGTTAAAGCCTCTGCCTTCAGCTCAGGTGCATGCTCCCAGGGTCCTGGGATCGAGCCCTGCATCGGGCTCTCTACTCTGCGGGGAGCCTGCTTCCTCCTCTCTCTCTGCCTTGCCCCTCTGCCTACTTGTGATCTCTGTCTGTCAAATAAATAAATAAAATCTTAAAAAAAAATAAAAACCTTCAATTCTTTTAAGCTATGTCCTAACAACCTATGTCCTAGTATATACATAGATTTGTCATTGAGAAAGGTCATATTACACATGGCTTTTAAGCTATTTCTACCATTACCTGCATTTCTCCACCTCTAAAGATTATCAGCTATCTCCTGACAGTATTTCTGTTTTAGTAAAGAGAGTCTAGATTATGCTGCAATAACAAATTAATCCCAAAGTCCCAGTGGTGTAACATAAAGGAAGGTTTATTTCTGGCTTGTGGAATATGTTCAACCCAGGTCGTCAGGGGGCTTTGCTGATTGTAGCTATTCTGGGACCCCAGGCGATGGGGCCCCCAGCATCCTGTGACTGCACCAACCAGAATATGTTACTTTCTTAGTGAAGAGAGATTGGGAAATTAAACATGGATTTTCCCCTGATTTAACCCTGCAAAGAAATACGTTGTGGCACGTGGGTGGCTCAGTCTGTTGAGCATTGGACTCTTCATTTCGGCTCAGGTCATGATCTCAGGGTTGGGGGAGTGAGCCCTGTGGCCACCTCCACATTCCTCACTGAGTCTGCTTCTCTCCTTCTCCCCCTGCCCTCCCCTGAGCTCTCTCTCTCTCTGAAATAAATTTTAAAAAAGAAAGTTTATGTTTTCTCATGAACCTCTTAGGGTACAGCTAATCACATGGTTCTGCCCAACCACGAGAAGCTGAGACGTGCAGGCATCTCTATGCCCATGACAACTGGATGAAACCAGTAGCATCTATAATGAAATCTACCACCATTAAACTTGCTTAAGGCTTTGTTCCTCCTCCATAAAGCCTGCCCTGATCAATTCAGCTCACAGCAGTAACCTGTCCCTTTGAAGATCTGTTAACCCTGGTATATACCATTCATTTGGCTCTTAGCTTTCACTGTCTTTGATTTGTTAGTATATTATTTAGGCATGTAAGTGAATATCAGTAAATATTTGCATCTTTATGACAAGGCTCCTATATCTGACTATGAGTTCCTTGTAAACAGACAATAGATGGTCCTTGCATCATGCATCCTGCCTGGCATGTCCAGTAAGTATGGAATGAATGTAGTTTATGGGTGAAGCCTATATTCAGAAGGAGGGAAATACATAATAAGCAAATTTGCTAATGTAATTTATTCCACCCAGGTGTAGCAGCTTACTGACAGGAGGAGGCGTTCATAACATATTAATCAAGGGTCCCTGTACTCTTTCTCTGGTCACTGAAAAGGCTGTGTGGTCTCTTGGTGCTGAGTGCCAGGCACACCTTGTGGTTGTGATAGAACATGTTAATTTTTCTGGCTTTTGCTCAATTGGGGGAAAAAAATAAAGAACCCCAAAGAGAAGAGACCCAAGAGTTCAGGAAAATGATTTTAGTAGTTAAAGGGGAAGAAGGAAAGTCACAAGAACCCATTTAATCAATGAGAAGGGAGAATGCAACAACGTATGAGAAGTGGTGCTTGTGTGCAAAAGGCTTACAGCCTGGGTGCTAAAAGAAGACAGTTATGGCGAGAGAGCTAAATGTATGGAGCGGCATGAGAGATGTTTCATCTGTAGAGTTGCCACTGGACAAAGCTTGCAAAACCCTGTGTTAGTTATCTAATCCCGCATAGCGAATTCCAGCAAACTGCATTAACTTAAAACTGCAATAAACATTAATTATCTCATACGACTTCTGGGATCAGGAATTAGGGACAGGCTTAGCTGGGTAGTTTTGTTTCTAGGTCTCTGCCAGCCAGGTCTACAGTCATTGGAAGGCTTGTGTCTCGTTTACATGCTTGCAGTTGGTGGGGGTTGTTGGAGGGAAACCTCCATGGCGGCTCCTCTCCATGGGCTGCTTGAGTATCCTTATCATGTGTTGACTGCCTTCCTCCAGAGAGAACAAGCTAAAAGCTTTAATGTCCCTTAAGACCTAGCCTTGGAAACACCATTTCTGCAATATCCTATTGGTTACATAGATCAGCCCAATTCCCTGTAGGAGATGACTGCCTAGAGGTGAAAATCACTGGATGCCATCTTAGAGCTGGGTATCAGACCCTCCATGCTTTTGTGAAGGGAAAATCAGGTTAAAAATAAATGTCAAGTGGTGCCAGGGTGCCTTAGTCGGGTAAGTGTCTGGCTCTTGATTTCGGCTCAGGTCATGATCTCAAGGTCATGAGATTGAGCCCCAAGTCAGGCTCTCTGCTGGTGTGGAACCTGTTTAAGTTTCTTCCCCTCCCTGTGCCCTCCCCCCAACCCCCACACTTTCTCTCTCTCTAAAAATAAAATTAAAAGAGAGAAAGAAAGAAAGAAAGAAAGAAAGAAAGAAAGAAAGAAAGAAAACAAGAAAACGAATGAACAAAGGAAAGAACTGTCCAGTACATTCAATTCCAGAGACTGGAGAAGAGAAGTTTGAACAAAGTAAATCTGGGAATCTTTCAGGCAGAAGTATGGGGCCTCTGGAAATGAGGATATGCCTATCTGACTCAGTGTTTCTAGCTGGGCAGACTTCCTTTTTTTTTTTTTCCCTGCCCTATATTTCTCTGAGTCACTTCTTAGCCACTTCCAGAACAGGATGATTTTGACAATTAAAAAAAAAGATCCAGAATTGTATGGATAAGAACTCTGACTTCCCTCTAAGTGAACCTCATCTGTGGAAAGCTTAGCTGTTCAGACTGTATACTCTTATTTCTTCTGGGAACAAGTGGATCTCTTTGGGAAGAAATAAATGTTAGTTTTATCTGTGAAAAGATGTGGTGCCCTCTCTTTGCTTCAGTCTCGTTATCTGTAAAATGGGGATAACCATGCCTTCCCGGAAGTCATGAGACTTCAGGGACCTAGAAGATGTGAAATGCCTAGCCCAGAGCTTGAAACAGAGCTGGTGACTAATAGCTGCTTGGTCTTGACTATTGAGAGTCTCTTGGTATAAAGTCTCCAGACACTAAGTGGAATGGGGTACATATAGATGATTAAAACCAAAATTCAGAACCTCATAAGACTCCACAATAGATCAATTTAATTATATAAATTAAAGATAAACTGAATCACATTAGGCATTTCTAAGAAATCACTACTTTTACCTAAATAAGTATATATATATTTTTTTTTCAAAAGGAAATCTCTGCAATGGTGCAAATGTTTCCTCTGTGTGCTGAACAGTACAGTGGCCATGAGCCTCATGGCTAATGAACACTTGACCATAAGACTGGTGGGACTGGGGTGCCTGGGTGGCTTACTTGGTTAAGTATCTGCCTTCGGCTTAAGTCATGATCCCAGGGTCCTGGGATTGAGCCCCTCATTGACTCTTTGCTCATCAGGGAGGCTGCTTCTCCCTCTCCCTCTGCCTGCCACTCCCCCTGCTTATGTTTCCTCTATCTCTCTCTCCGTCAAATAAATAAAATCTTAAAAAAAAAACAACAACCTGGTGAGACTAAGGAATGAAACTGTATTTAATTTGACTTTATTTGAATTTAAATACTTGCATAGTGATGAGCAGCTACCATAGTAAATACCACAGATTACAATGCCCAATGCATGTGATGATTCTGTATCAGGCAAAAGAATGGAAGAGTATTTGAGTTTTTGATCAACAAATGCTTTCTTTTCAATATGCCATGTTTATCTACTGATTTGAACAGTTGCTTTGTTGCTATCAAGAAATTTTCCCCAAGCTAACATATAGACTTACTGCCTATTTTGTTTTGAACTAAGATGATTCAGAACCTGAGCAGTAACTGTATGGATTTGGATATGAAGAGCTTTACAGATGGAAGATAGAGCTGAATTCTTGCATGCATCTGCATTTTTTCCTGGTTTTCTTGGAATCAATAGAATCTTTTAGGATTTTGCTGTATTTTCAATGGTATTTTCTAAGTTGTTTTAGTAAGTATCATTACACTTAAGGGCTATATATTGGGTGCCTAAGAGTATCCACCAGTATCCCCTCAAACAATCATATTCAAGTATTCATATTGCAAATCATATTCAAGTTGCTGGAAATTATTTGCCTTCTTATGATCTTAATTGGTTCTTTTGATAGCTTCAGAATGAAATCAAACAACTGATTCATTCAAGACCTTCAAATTAGGACAATGTGTGCTTCAATCTCATCTGCCATCAGTCCTTCTTCCCCCTCTTTTGTTCCTTGGATATGCCATGCCATGCACATTTTCCCCAAATCTGTGACTTTACTGATGATATTTCCTTCTGCTGTCCCTTCTCTCCTTGATAAAGGTACCCTTCCCAAATCTAAGCCCTGCTTGGGAGCCACCCCACTCTTCTGCATTCAGAGAGAGCACAGTGATGTGTATAAAAGCCTGGGCTCTGGAGTTAGAACCCCTGGGTTAAAATCCCAGCTCCATCACCTCCTGACTGTGATTTGGCCCATTTCTGCACCTACCTGTGCCCCAGCTTCTTCTTCTGCAAAATGGGAAGGATCATGGTTCTACCTCATTGGCTTGTAAAGATGAGTGAGACAAGTATTCAATAACTGTTAGTTGTCATTTTTATTCCTTGCTCCATTATCCTGCATTCATAGTTTTATCATATGTATTATTAAAGTTGTGTTCTTAGTACATCCTCTGTTTTATTGTTGGCTGTACACATTTCTAGCCTCTATTTCTGTTATGAGCAATTAGAAGTAAAGGACATTATCTTTTTCACTATTGTATCCTTAATACCTCACCCAGGGACTTACAAAGAGGAGGTGCTCAATATTTAGCTTTAAACAAATGAGTGAATAGGAATGAATTCATTTAGTTCACAAATGAGCACCTATCAAATACGTAGCGAACCTGAGGCTGATGAAGGAAAAGACATAGTTTAATATTGACTTTCTTCAACCCATTCTCTTATGCAATATTTAAGGCATAAGTGGTGTATTAGTTTTCTATTGCTGCCATAATAATTTTTGTGAACTTCATGGCCAAAACCAACATACATTTACGAAAGTGTCTATAGGGTAGAAGCCCAATATGGGTCCTGGGAAGCTAAAATCAAGGTGTCAGCAGGGCTGTGTTCATTTCTGGAGGCTCCTGGGAAGAAACCACTTCCAAGCTAACATTGTTGGCAGAAATCAGTTCTTTGTGTCTGTGGGACTGAAACCCTTCTTTCCTTGCTGGCTGTTTGCTGGGGATGACCCTGAGCTCCAACTGGCCTCTCTTCGGTACTTACATGTGGCTTCTACATCTCAGAGCTATTATGACACATCTAATTTCTAGTATTTGGAATCTGTGACTTCCCATCAGTGACATCTCTCCTGAATCTTCTACCATCTCTTTCTGACTGACTTGTCTACCTTCCACTTGGGCTCCTAAAGCCTCATGTGACTTCATTGGACAACTCAGGTAATCCAGGATAATCTCCCCACGTGAAAGCCATCAGTCTAGTAATCTAAATTACACCTGCAGAGTCCCTTCAAAGAAACACCTGAGTAAGAAGAATTATGGAACAGGAATCCTCCAGGGGCATCTGTAGAGTTCTGCCTGTCATGGTGGTCAGGTAGTAGCTATGTGTAGGCTGTTAGAAAAATCCACCATATTTTTACTTACCTTTCATCTAAATGAGGGCAGGACAATGTCTGTTTTATTTGCCATTTTCTGTTCAGTGCAGTGCCTGTTATATTATAAATATTCTATATGTATTTGATAAACACACCGAACTCCCTAGACCCTGATGTTTAGTTTTCTTTTTAGAAAAGGTAATTTTGTTCTAGGCTACCAAAATGATCAAACCAGCTTCTTATTTTTACTTTTGTAAAAAATTATTGTTTATTTTGGTTTTGACTTTATTCTTTGGTACCTTATAACTCTGGATTTATCACTTGCACCTTTTGTCTTCTTTTAAGTTTTGGTGCCATTTAACATTTTCTCCTAAAAAATATTCTGGATCTACATTTGGAACTTCGGGACTATGGTTATAAAGGGGTTGTGAGGGACCAGACTGTCAGTAATGAGGATGGTGAGGACAGCAATGAGGTTGATCTTCCAGTTCTCCACTAGGGGTAATTTTGCACCCGCTCTTACCCTGGTGACATTTGGCCATGTTCAGAGATAGTTTTGGTTGTTCCCCATTAAGGGAGAGGGTCCTACTTGCATCTGGCTGTTAGAGGCCAGGGCCACTGCTGAACATCCTGTGATGCATGGGACAGCCCTCCGTAACAGTGACAAAACCCAGAGTATCAGTGGTGCCTGGTGGTGCCACCTTACCCTGAGGTAATTTAATAGAAAAAAAAAAGTTTATGTCTTATTGATTCAGAATCCGTCCCATGTGTGTCTCAAGTGTGGCTCTCCTGGGAGATTGTTGGGTAGTATCCATGTTCCTTCCCCTTTGTAGTTCTAACTTCTTCAGCAAGTGGCCATCAGCTTTATTGAGAAAGGAAAAGGAAAGTGTAAAAATCAGATCTTGAAAGATTTCTGTGGGCCCTTGCAGCAAGGGGTGTACCTCACTTCTGCCATATTGCACTGATCCAGATTCAGTCACCTGGCCCCACCCAAGTGTCTCGGAGCTGGGAGCCCTCGCCAGCGGTGGGCCTGGATGAGCACTAACGGTCTCCGCCAGAAAGCCCCAGCAGCAACATTAATACCAAAGATATGTAACATTTCCTGAGCTCTTGCATTGTCAGGCATGCATAACCTAATTCGTCTAATGGTGAAACTGAGGCTCAGGGAAGTCAAATACCTCGTCCAATTCATGCAGAGTTGGGGAGCTCTAGGAGGTCCTAGAGGGGAAGCCAGGTCTATCTTACACCAAAGGAGATGCGCTTACCTACTTCTGGATGGGCTAGCTGGGGCAAGTGTGGAAGGCTGCACTTAGTTGGGCTTCATTTTTAGGGCATAGAACCTACAGCTCTAGGCATTGTGAATGCAGAATGTTGTTTGAGTTTCTAAAACTGCTTAAGCAATCATTCCTGAAGAGCTGCTGAAATCCTTTTCAGGGAATATCAATATACAGATTGCATTCCAAGTTTTTGTCTGGATCACAAAAGAATAGACATGAAGAGATGAATATCGTGGGTGAAGGCTATCATAGTGCTTTTAAATCATCCTGTTGCACTTAGGCATTGCAGCCCGTGATTATATATATTTCATATAAGCCTTCAGTAGTCCAGGGGGACCGCTAGCCAGGGTAATGAGCACTGTTAGGAATCCTGACAGCAAACTCTAAATGGTTTCAATGCCACAGAATTTCAAGAAAGTGGGCCTTTCTTTAAGTGAATGGCTTTTCTGTCCTATTTGGGTAATTTATTCTTATTCGTCTTATATTAGTGGCAAGCCTTGTGTCACATGTCATAGTTATAATAAGGCACTCACCAGAGCTTCCTTTTAGGGGTAGAAAGCACTTTGGGTATTATTGTCATGGAACAAGACGGAAGAGAGAACAGATCAAGGCCATGCTGGTAGAGAAAGCAGTATCAGTGGGTGAGAGGTGTGAGCAAGGTTCAGAGCCTTCCTCTCGAATGATGGGGCAGTGCTTTGCTGGAATGTTCTAATCAACTTTTCAGGGTCTGAAAGCTGGTCACAGATGTGATAGTTCTGAATGCTGCTGCTTTCATTATCGGCTTCTGCTCTGACCACATCATAGCACAAAATTCTCAACGAGTTCTCTTTTGTGCCATTAAAATTGAACTTCTAATTTTATTGCTTAAAAGCTTTTACTATTTTTTTTAAATGAAAACAATCCTCTTCCTCTTTCCTGTCTCCTCGTCTGCTGAACACTGCCTTTCTCTTCATTTTTTTTTCTTGTAAGTATGTCTGCTTTATCACACGATTTTATTTTATTTTATTTTATTTTTTTAAATTTATTTATTTGTCAGAGAGAGAGGGAGAGAGAGAGCGAGCACAGGCAGACAGAGTGGCAGGCAGAAGCAGAGGGAGAAGCAGGCTTCCTGCAGAGCAAGGAGCCCGATGTGGGACTCGATCCCAGGACGCTGGGATCATGACCTGAGCCGAAGGCAGCCGCTTAACCAACTGAGCCACCCAGGCATCCCTATCACACGATTTTAGACCTTTGATTCAAGTACCCATTCAGAAAGCGTTTTCTGCATCACACCATGTGTGAAGAAGCACTGTGCTGGGCGTTGGGCGAGGGTAATGACTGAGACATATAGCCACCTACCTGCAAGGAAACCATGTGCTCAGGTGAGCACAGGTACTTTTTGGCCACAAATAACAATAGCAACATCCATAACAATACTGTGTAACGTTTATTAATCTCTTACAGTTTCAATCCAGTCATATTTATATTCTGCCTCTGATAATAATGGCCAGATTATCAAAGAACCTCCACTAATGTTCAGTCCATGCTCATTTTGTGGCAAGCACTGGGGTAGGGACTTCCCATATATCATGTCAATGAATCCCCATAACCCCCTGCTGGAAAGGTTTTATCATTTCACAGATGATGAGACTGAGGCTTAGAGAAATTAGAGGTTTATGTCAGATCACACAGCTGAGAAGTACAAATGCTGGGATCCAAATCCAGGGCTGTCTAACTCCTTCACTTGTGCTCTAAACTTGGTTGTACCAAACCACAGGCATGTTTGGAGGGATACTGACTTTCCCTTGATTTCTAACTGAAATAGAAAAAGGATAAAGGTTTATCCCACTCATGAAAACCAACCTCAATAAGTTTTTTGTCTTTATTAATTTATCATGAGTCTGTTTTTCATGTGTCCTTGAACCGTTGAAAGCCCTCTCTTCCAAGATGGCATCAGCAAAATGGTAAGTTACCACTGGTCATTCAGTGTGTATATATGGAAGCTTAGTTATATGCCAGAATCTGTAGAAGAGACAGACATGGTCCTTCCCTTTATGGCTCTTACAGTTTAGAGGAAATGACAGTGATTAACCAATTAATCCCAAGTGTCATGAATATTATAAAGGGACAAGAAGAGAGTGCTATGGGAAATATACCACATTGGCTTTGCAGTAGAGAGTGGTGAGGGATGACCTCCCTGTAAAACAGAGTATAATCTCAGAAGCCAAGTATGAGTAGCCATTAGATAAGTGAAGATGCCCATGGTATTGTGTGGTCTTGCAGCCTCAGAGAGTATGATAGAATCTACACAATGAAGGAAGATGCCAGGTGGGGCATGGAGGGGATAGTGTGGTAGGAGATAAAGAGGTTGAGATGGGCAGGGGCAGATCATGAAAGGCCTTGTGGCTGCTGGTAAAGTTTTGGTTTTGTTGTTGTTGTTGTTGTTGTTTTTAATCACAAAAGCAATGGTGAGCTATTGCAGATCTTTAGGGAGAGGAGGGGTTTGAAATACTTAAATTATTAAAAGATTGGCTGCACTTTGTTTGGCTAGAGAAGAGGTTAAACAGAGGAAAACCGGAAGCTGAGAGAGAAATCTGAAGTCTTGCCTGAAGTTGTTGTAATTCTGCAATCCTTGGATTTGGTGAATCAGCCCTTGTTCCTGTATCTGTGCCTTTTGTAATTTTGAAGACATCACTTATATCACCATCTGACCCACCTTTGTCCACTCAGAAGCAAACTTTTTTGCCTTGGATGCATTACCATTTTGGTTGATGGCTTCAGGACATTGCCATCACAGTTTCCCTGCCCACTGCCACAGGCTCTGCCAAATTAAAATGTGGAGAACAATCTCCCTTTCGTCTTCATCAAACACTTTAACTGAAGATTACAACTTAATTTTGCTTCTCCAAGCCAAGGTGATGCATCTTCCCACCAAAAATAATAAGACTCTTTAAGCTTATACCCTCATGTTACCTAGCATGGAATTTATCTGATTCTTTGCTTTTCATGCTTGCTTTTACTTCTTTTGGTTTGGTTTCACCTTGATTCTAGCTCATTTATCTTGTCAGTCTTAGATGAGGAGTTCCTTAAGGCTGGGAAGAGGAGAACATATAACCTTCTATGCCGTGGCAGATCCACTGAGTACCAGAACCGTAAGGGGGTGCCATAAAGATAAAACAGTGAATGTCATTACTTTTACATAAGAAGTAGAGGTTGATGTTAGGGTGGTGTGAGAATTAAGAGTGCTTTCAGCTGCAAGTAACAGAAGACTTAAGTAATATTGGCTTAACTCATAAAGATACTTATTTGCTTACAAGACCACGGGAGGTAGAAGTTTCTAGCATTAGTTTGGTAGCTCAATGATGTCATGAAGAACCTAGTCTCTTTTATCCTCATGTTCTTTCCTCTTTTGGCTTATTGTTTCATTGTCATGTTTATCTCATAGCTACCGTAGTTCCAAACACAAAGTTTCTATATGACAAAACAGGAAAGAAGAGGCATATTGGTGTGTGGCGGGGGGGAGATTCTCCTCATACAGCTCTGGCTTTTTCTAAGACATGAAATCGTTCATGGAAGCCCCGATCTATTCCCATTCATTGGTTAGGACTAGGTCACAATCCTGTACTGAAGATCAATTAATGGCTAAAGGAAATAGCATTGCCATGATTGGCTTCGACCAGTCATAACCTGTTATCTGAAGCTGGGCATGTTGCTGTCCTTCAACATTTTGGTTCTGTTAGGAAAGAAGGAGAACAGATTTTGTCATGTTTGCATTAAGAAATGATAATTATAAAATTACTAAATTAGGGTCTAAGAGGAAGACATTGCAGGCATTTTCAGAGATAAGGAAATGGAAGCTAATGAGATGACTAGCTCCCTAGCTCCCTGGTACAAAATCAATTTTGAATAATTCCTTTAAGCCTCCCAGATGTCAAGAGACCCTTAGCCTGTTCCTCTCATTCCACATACACACCTGTGTGCCAGATGTTAGTGGTTTCCTTTCTGAGATCCGTTTCCTACCCTTTCCTTCTAACATTAAAATCTGATTTCATTTGGACCAGCAATGTCCAGTTTCCCACACTCCCTTACAGTTAGGAGACACTATGTGATCCATTTCCAGCTGGAGAGATGTATGTGAAAGTCACCAGATGGAACTTCCCGGATAGCTTTTAGAAATGGACAGACTCCACTGACACATTCCCTTTGTGTTTTGCCCTTTGCTGTTTCCCCCTTCTTGCCTAGAGTGAGGCTGCCATGCCTGGTGGTGCAGCAGCATCCAGGACAATGAAAGTGAAAGCTCCACCTAAGGACGGCAGAGCCAAAAGATAGAAGGAGCCTGGGACATTAAAGACACAGTAAGGCGCCATCTCGGTACCAGATGGTTTACTTTCAGACATCTTACTACATGGAAAAAAAAAAACAACTGACAGAAAAGAAAGCTCTGTAGGTTTAAATCACTCTTGGGCTGCTGTTGATGTTGGGATTGCTTACAGATAAAGCGCTCCAAACCTGGAAGCACGGCACACGAGAGTGAAAACACACGTGTTAGTCAGGGTCGTTAACTGCCAAGGAAAGTCTAAAACGCTTTCCGTGACAAAAATTAGAGAAAGAGGGGAAGTGAAAAATAGAACTGGCCTGACACAAGTATGAGATGTCCCAGTGTTCCAGCACTTCAGGCTTAGTCATTTGGTTCGTCAGTTTTATTAGGTTGCCATATGCTTTGTGGGAGCCGGAGACTTCAGTGGCCGGATGATTGGGACGAATCACAAACAAGCAGTTTACGTTCTGGTCCCACTGGTGAATCTGAGCATTTACACTTCCTTCAGCCTGGGTTTTTTTTTTTTTTTTTTTTTAAGATATTTGGATATTGTTTGGTGCTTTTGTTTGGTGTTCATGGTTTTTTTTTCACACTAAGATAATTGGGCCCCAAATTAATTTTACAGAAAGATGTCTTTGCTATCTGTATTATTGAGGACATTGAGGAAGAGACGAGGCTTAACATATTTGGAGGGTGGAAATTGGACACTTGTTTCTATACGGAGCAGAAAATACACTGGAAGTGAACATTGATGCAAAAACAAGCCTTTCACTATTGTTAATGTTTATAATATTAAAAAAAAGTCTTCTTTGTCTTTCAGAAAGTTCAGGTTTACTAACTAGTGGATAAATAGATTAAAGTTTTAATGTAGCACATGGTCAAGTCTATCATTAAATCAACTGACATTTTATCCTCAGGCCAGAACTGCATTATAACACACCAAGAGGGGTGACATTTGCTTTTCCCCCCAATTTATTATCCTTTCTTTACGTTTGGGTCCTTTCAGGTGCTGCTTTGGGCACTTACAGTGGGCTGAATGGCTTCCCGCAATGTTCATTTTGAGTGCTTGTGAAGGTCGTCTGTGGAGATCAATAAAAAAAGGAGTAAAGAAATTGAATATGGAATTAGTCATGATTCTGGGGGCTGTGACTTCACAGTTATACATAGTGAATGTTCTCTAATGACCTTCTGAAAATAACTTTAAAAAACAATACAAGAGATGGGTCTATCATGAACATCAAAATCTATGCCTGTAGGAGGAGGAATTTTTATTTAAAAGAAAAGGCTGGTTATATCATTGGGTACTTATGCTTTCAGAGACAACTTCCAGAGATAGCATCATGCGTGATTCAAGAAGTACCATGTCTCAAACCAAGAGTAGCAGATGTGCTCTGGAACACTCTGTTGAAGGAATAAAAGGCAGTGAAGATATCCATGACAGAGTTTGAATTAAATGTACGCTTTTAAACATATACTTAATGAAATAAAAAAACAGAAGTAGATGTTTGAACTATTTTTTATATATTCCTACGATTTTTTATGTATAAGCTGACCATCCTCCCTTTTGAAGATTTTAATCTTTTCACTGAGAAAATGGAATATTGCTTTAAATTTAAGATTGCCCTATAATCGGCATTACTAACCACTCTTTCCAATTTAGTCTCACTATATCCTACATTGATGTTTTACATTTTAATGTATAAAAAGTTTTAAACACCTAAAGAGCGTTCCAGGGTGAGTGATGGAGTGCCATATGCTAACTCATGGAAAGACTTTATATAGTTCATAAAGAGACATACAGTTAGATACCTACCTGATAAAGGCAGTGATTAATCTTGGGGTTTGAGTTTAACACTTGTAATAGCCAGGGTTCTCCAGAGAAACAGAACCAATTGGATATTTGGAAATTTATTATAAGAATTGGCTCATGTAATTATGGAGGCGACAAGTCCCAAGATCAGCAGCTGGCAAGCTGAAAACTCAGGGTGGTATCAATGATATAGTTGTAGTCTGAGTCCAAAGGCCTAAAAACCAGTGGAAGCAATGTTGTCATTCCAGTCTGAAAGTGGGCCGGCTCAAGACCTGGGACGAGCCAGTGTTTCAGTTTGGGTCTGAAGGCAGGAAAAGACACCTATGTCCCAGCTCAACACAGTCAAGCAGGAGAAGTTCCCTCTTAAGTGGGGGAGGGTCAGCCTTTTGTTCTATTTAGGCCTTCAGCTTTTTGGATGAGGCCCACGCACATTGGGGAGAGCAGTGTTCTTTACTCAGCCTATCAATTTATTTATTTTTATTTTTTTATATTTTAATCCCAGTGTAGTTAACACGCAGGGTTGTATTAATTTCAGGTGTACACTATAGTGATTCAACCATTGTATACATTATTCAGGGCTCATCATGACAAGTGTACCTCTTAATCCCCTTCATCTATTTTCCCTATCCCTCTGGTAATCATCAGTTTGTTCTCTGTAGTTAAGAGTCTGTTTTCTTATTTGGTCTCTTTTTTTTCTTTATTCTGTTTCTTAAATTATACATATGAGTGAAATCATATGGTATTTGTCTTTCTTTCACTGACTTATTTCACTTAACATGGGATGCTCTAGATCCCTCCATGTTATTGCAAATGGCAAGATTTCATTCTTTTTTATGGTTCAGTAATCTACTTTCTGTCTGTCTGTCTGTCTATCTATCTCACATCTTTATCCATTCAACTATTGATGGACATTGGGCTGCTTCCATAATTTGGCTATTGTAAATAATGGTGCAATAAACATAGGGGTACACATATCTTTTTGAATTAAAGTTTCTGTAAATACTCATCTAGTATTTCTGTTTTTAATTTTTTGAGGATCCTTCATACTGTTATCCACAGTTTATTTTGTATGTGGTACAAGAAAGTGGTCCAGTTTCATTCCTTTGCAAATAGCTGTACAGTTTTCCCAATACCATTTGTTCAAGGGCTCTCTTTTTCCCAGTGTACGTTCTTGCCTCATTTGTTGAAGAGTAACTGACTATGTAATTGTGGACTTATTTCTGGGCTCTCTATTCTCTTTTATTGATCGTCTGTCTGTTTTTGTGCTAGTGCCATATTCTTTTGATGACTATAGCTTTGTAGTGTATCTTGAAATCTAGGATTGTGATCCTTCCAGTGTTGTTCTTTTTCAACATTGCTTTGGCTATTTGGATTTTTTTTCTGATTTCATACACATTTTAGGATTATTTGTTCTAGTTCTGTGAAAAGTGCTGGTGGTATTTTGATAGATATTTCATTAAATCTTAGATTGTTTTGGGTATGGACATGTTAGCTATTTGTTGTTATGATCCATGAGCATGGAAGAGCTTTCTATTTCTTTGGGTTATCTTCAATTTCTTTCATCAGTGTTTTACAGTTTTCAGAGTGCACGTCTTCCAGCTCCTTGGTCAAGTTTATTCCTAGGTGTCTTATTATTTTTGCTGTAATTGGAAATGGAATTAACTTGTCTTTCTGCTATTTCATTATTTATTTGAGATTTTTCTTGTTTTTGGAGGTAGCCCTGAATTGCTATAGAGTTCCCTCTTAGAACAGCTCTTGCTATTCTAAGGATTTGGATTGTTGTGTTTCATTTTCATTTGTTTCCATTTAAATTTTGATTTCTTCCTTGATTTCTTGGTTGACCCATTCATTCATTGTTTAGTAGGATGCTATTTAAACTCCATGCTTTGGGGTTTTTCCAGATTCTTTTCTTGTGGTTGATTTCTAGTTTCATAGTGTTGTGGTCGGACAAGAATGTGTGGTATGACTTCATTCATTTTGTATTTATTGAGACTTGTTTGGTGGCTTAATATATGATCTGTTTTGGAGAATGTTCCATTTGCATTTAAGAATGTGCATTCTGCTGTTTAGGATGGAATGTTCTGAATATATCTGGTAGAACCATCTGGTCCAATGTGTCATTTGAAGCCACTGTTTCCTTGTTGATTTTGGATGATCTGTCCATTGATGTAAGTGGGGTGTTAAAGGACCCTACTATTATTGTATTACTATTGATTATTTCCTTTATGTTTGTTCTTATCTACTTTGTGTATTTGGGTGCTCTCGTGTTGGGTGCATAAATATTTATAGTTGTTACCTTTTGCTGTGTTGTTCTTTTAATGATTATATAGCGTCCTTCTTTGTTTCTTGTTATAGTCTTTGTTTAAAGTCTATTTCATCCTATATAAATATTGCTACCCCAGCTTTCTTTTCACTTCCATTTGCATGATAAATGCTTTTTCACCATTTTAATCTCAGTCTGCATGTGACTTTAGGTCTGAAATGAGTCTCTTATAGGTAGCATATAGATTGGGTATTGCATTTTTATCCATTTCATCACTCTGTGTCTTTTGATCTGAGAATTTAGTCCATTTATAGTCAAGGTAATTACTGATAGGTATGTACTTATTGCTATTCTGTTGCTTGTTTTATGGTTGTTTTGTAGTTCTCTGTTGTTTTCTTCTCTTGTCCTCTTCTCTCACGGTTTGCTGGCTTTCTTTATTGATATTCTTGGATTTCTTTCTCTTTATTATTTATATATCTATTACTGTTCTTTGATTTGTGGTTACCATTGGTTTATATATAAAATCTTATGCATATAGCAGTCTATATTAAATTGATAGTCGCTTATGTTTGAACCCATTGTAAAAGCACTAAGTTTTTACTCCTTCCCCCTCCCCACATTTTAAGTATATGGTATCATATTTTACATCCTTTTGTTTTGTAAATCCCTTGACTGATTTTTATACATATACCTAATTTTACTGCTTTTGTGCTTCTAACTTTTCTTACTCCTGCTTATGGTCTTTCCTTTCTCCTCAGTGAGTCTCCTTTAACATTTCTTGTAGGCCTGTTCTAGAGTTCTGGAGAACTCTTTATCTGTCCTTCTGTTCCTTATGATAGCCATGTTGGATGCAGTATTCTTGGTTGCAGGTTTTTTTCTCTCAGTGCCTTGGGTATATCATGCCAATGTATTCTGGCTTGTAAAGTTTCTGCTGAAAAAACAGCAGATATCTTATGGGGTTTTGCTTGTATATAACTGTTTTCTCTTACTCCTTTTTTTTTTTTTGCTAAAGATTTTATTTATTTATGAAAGAGAAAGAGAACAAGAACACAAGCAGGGGGAGTGGCAGAGAAGCAGCCTCCCCACTGAGCAAGCAGTCCAACACAATACTCAGTCCCAGGGCCCTGGGAATCATGACCTGAGCTGAAGGCAGATGTTTAACTGACTGAGCCACCCATGTGCCCCATCAGCTATTATTTTTTTCAAATACATTTTGTGCCATTTTCTTTCTCTTTTCCTTCTGGGAGTCCTATGATGCAGATGTTATTACACTTGATGGTATCACTGAATTCCCTTGGTCTATTTCCATGTCTTATTATTATTTTTTTCT
Source organism: Mellivora capensis (assembly GCA_004024625.1). Taxonomy (NCBI): domain Eukaryota; kingdom Metazoa; phylum Chordata; class Mammalia; order Carnivora; family Mustelidae; genus Mellivora; species Mellivora capensis. Next base: position 36,721 of record PISX010005802.1, on the reverse strand, counting down.
CTTTCCTGTTCAGCTTGATTGCTTTCGATTACTCTGTCCTTCAGGTTGCTGATCTGTTTTGTTTGTTTGTTTCCTCTATTCTACAGTTTATTCCAACTTGTGTATTTTTCATTTCATTTATTGAGTTCTTCATCTCTGTTTGGTTCTTTTTTATGCTCTCTGTCTGTTCATTAAGGATCTCACTGAGGTCCTCTACTCTTGTCTCAAGTCCAGTGAGTATCTTCCTGACCATTAGTGTAAATTCTCCTTCAGCCATATTATTTATCTCCATTTCACATAGATCTCTTGCTGTGATTTTGTTCTATATTTTCATTTAAGACATATTCCTCTGTCTCCTCATGTTGTCTAACTGTGTATTTTTCTGTGTGTTAAGAAATTCAGCTAGGTCTCTTGCTCTTTAAAGTGGTGGCCTTATGAAGAAGAGGTCCTGTTGTGCCCTGTAGTATAACGTCCTCTCTTCACTAGAACCTGGCATTTCAGGGGTATCTCCTATGTGTTTCGCATGCACCCTGCTATTGCGTGTGAGCCACTTTTTCCTTTAGTAGAGTTGTCTGCAATGGTTCTTTGTTGTGGGCAGGGTTTGGTCACTGTTGTTAGTGGGTCAGTCTGGGGCCAACTTAGGCTTGAGTTGAGTCAAACCAGGTGTTTGCAAGAGATGGGATATCACTGAACTGGAGGTTGGTTTTCCTTGTGTGTTCCCTGAGAAGCTTTTGTTGGTGAGCAGGGCCTGCAGTCAGACCTGATGTTTGCCTCTAGTCCCCCATTGGAACCACAGTGGGATTGGTGTGTGTGTTATCTCCCCCTGTCCCCAGGGCATGAGTCACTTTGGAGTGATGCTGGTTACTGTCAGGGCTGCTTGTAAAATTCCAGGCTTGTGACATGGCCCTGGATGGGCTCCGAGCAAGAGTGTATTGGAGGGAGCAGGTCCACAGGAGAACACAGGGGCAGGGTGTGGGGAGCCAGTAAGGTCCGTGCAGGTCTGCTGTGGGATGAAAGCTTCAGCTTTCCCAGACTGCAGTGGATGGGTGGGTCCACAGGAGAATGTGAGATGGAGTGTGTTTTTAGCAAGCTAGGTGGAAAGTTCATTGTGCACTTGTTCTGGCAGGTGCCAGGTAACTAGGCTGGGGAAAGTGGGAGGTAAGTGTGCCTACCAGCTCTTTTGTTCTTGGACAAGTCTCCTAAAGATCCCTATTTCTCTAGCATGGGCTCTGTGATTAGTAAATAAGTCTCTTTCCCATATATACTAGGTGGTTTCAAACTGTACTTCTATGTTGTATCTCAGCATTGCTGTTTGTTTTGCTGTCTCTTAAGGCTTGAGACTGTTTCATATTGCCTTCAGCCCTTCTAAAACCATGCCCACTGATTTTTAACATTCCAGGTATTAAGCCCCACTGATTGTAAGTACTCATGAAGTTAGGCCCTTCTAGTTTTCAAAGCCAAATATTATGGGGATTTGTCTTCCTACTCTGGGTCCTGCATGCATGGGGTGCCTGGTGTGGGGGTCTGCTCCTCTCCCTACTTCATGCCTACACCATCCCTCCCTCTCATGACAGTCCCATCAGTCCATTTGGTTCCTGACCACATCTCTACCCTTTCTACCCTCTTAGATGTGGCCTTTCCTTTACATTTCATTGTAGAGAGTTTTTTTCTGCTAGTCTTCAGGTCATTTACTGGATTATTTACACTGATGTGTGTATTATCTAGGTATGTCTGTAGGATGAGGTCAGTCTGGATCCTCCATTCCACCATCTTCTCTGGACCTCAACCTATCAATTTAAATGTCAAACTCATGCAAATTACCCTTACAAACAAACCCAGAATAATGTTTGATCAAATATCTGGGCATGCATTGATCCAGTCAAATTGATATATAAAATTAACCCTCACAACACTAATAGAAATTTTGGTTTTATTCTTTTTTTTAAGGATTTATAGCAAGCCTTCTTTTAAGAAACAGATGTATAAACATTATAAGATTAACTATATCATAGAAAGGTACAGGTCTGCTTATTTGGTTCTTAAATTAAACATATATGGAGATTTTTTTGGCACCTCCTCTGAATATGATATCTGTCTACATTCTTTGGCCATGAAGTGGGAAAATGGAATCAGGTTGACAAAGTTCTATAGGGCTACCATCTTTTGATTTTTATACAAAGACATTATGCTGTAAAGATGAATGGTCTTGAGTAGAATGGAATTATATCTTGTGTACATTGAACTTCTTCCATTTTAGCCATACAGAATTGGCAAAATACAGCAAGACTAAGAAGTACCAATTCAAAGAATATAGTCCATGTTGCTAGAGATTCCTCTCAATAAATATATGCTTCTTAGTAAATGTGAGATGGCAACTAGGAGTCAGTATTATTCTCCTGAATCACCTAGTATAAGCATCTTTGTGCTAAGTGTGACTCTGATATTGATATATTCTGTTACACATTAAAATAAAATATATGGTGTATATATATACACACATATATATATTATAGGTACACATACATAGCCAATAAACTCATTGATATTGACATATTCTGTTACACATTAAAAAATATGTATGGCATATATATATATGTACACGTACACACACACATATATATCCAATAAACTCATGCCAACTGCTTCATCTCATCGCCAGCAAAAGAAACAGCTATCTTTTCTTGTGCTAGGGGAAAGCCTTGGTTGGACCTCTGGAGGGGCTCTGCCTTATTTTATTTTGTGGAGAATTGAAGATATTTCCAAGAGACTCTCTAACCTCCAACTTTAAAAAATTCCCCAATTTAATCTGTCATTGGGCTAGTTTTTGGTGGTGGTGTTGTGATTGAGACTTTTTTTTTTTTTTTTAGATTGAGACTGTCTTTTTTTTTTTTTAAAGATTTTATTTATTTACTTGACAGACAGAGAACATAAGTAGGCAGAGAGGCAGACAGAGAGAGAGGAAAAAGCAGGCTCCCCGCCGAGCAGAGAACCTGATGCGGGCTCGATCCCAGGACCCTGAGATCATGACCTGAGCCGAAGGTAGAGGCTTTAACCCATTGAGCCACCCAGACACCCCATGATTGAGACTTTCTTAAGAGAAAATGTTAACTGACAATGTTTTCAAGAGCATTATGATTTTAGTTTAGCTCCTTTTAATGCGTATATCTCTTCCCTCCCTGCTGGAGGCTATCTGGAGTGTGAATGTGGGCTTTCCATTATGTACATATTTGTATAGGGCTGGAGGGTACATGGAAAAGGACTATCCTTGTGAGTAAGAAAGGCATCAGCCACTTTATCCTTGGTATATAGGAATACTCACTAAGCCGTGTCCCTTAAATTGGAGTTTATTTTAAAAAAAAAGACAAGTAAAGTAAATGCAACAATATATTGTTCAAATAAAGAGTAGGTTATATAAATTCTTACTAGTGAAAAGAAACTTATAAGTAAGAGAGACACCTTATTTCTGATTTAGAAAGCCTAAAGTATACCAGTCCAGGAGAAGAGCTTTTTAAAGACTTTATTAGACTTAGATGGGCATAGGAAGTAGCAGGACCAGGTGTGAGAGGAAAGGGTAATGATAACTATGATTTACTGAGCACCTACTTCGTGACAGGCACCCAACTCTGGATAAATAAGAACAAGACAGACAAGAACCGTATTCTCCTGGACCTCCCTTTTAATGAAAATGTTTACAAAGGAGATAGGGATGGTCAGCAAGCCAATAAATGAAGAAAGTAATGGAATGGGATGAGACCCATTAACAAAATAATAGATTAATGTAATAGAGTGACTTGGTGGTTGTGAGGATGCTATTTAAGATTGGATGATCAGGAAAGGCCTCTCTGAAGAGATGGCATTAGAACTGAGACCTGCATAATTTAAAGTTCCTTGCTTTCAAGTTGCAGAACCTTCCAGAGATAGGGAAGAGCAAATACAGAGTCCCTAACATGGAAATGGTAACCAAGTTGGGTCAGTACCCAAGACCTTCAAGTGTAGAACACTGATAAAGGTAGGCTGATTTGGAAGGGGTCATAGCAGATTTCCTCCCACTTCTTAAATAGCTCCCTCCAAAAAACAGCGCGCTGAAGAATTCTGAGTGAGATCACTCTGAGGAAGCAGGACAGAATGAAAGTGTGGGGGCAGGAGCTGGAGCTCTGGACATCACTTTGGCTCACAGATGCTATTGCCTAAAGATGGAAAGAAGGCAGGCCTTCCCTGAGGAATCACTTTTCCCAGTTTAGAGGGGAGGACGTGGAGATGAGGGAAGGAGGCTTTGTTGTATTGTGATCCTGCCCTTTAGTGAGAACCATTGTGCTTGAGTATGGTGCATCTGATTAGGAATTGCTCCTTTGAGGGATGTGGGGGCACAGGAAGAGAGAGTGGCAGGCCTGGTATCCTCCTCCCTACAGGTATTTTCCTATCTAGGTTAGGTATGAGGAAGTCAAACACATAAAGGATCAGTTAACTTGCCCAACAAGCAAGTGGCAGAAATAGCATTTAAAAAACAGTCTGTTTGGTACAAAAGCAGATCATACTGCTCTTTTTACAGATCAGGATCAATGAATGAATTTTTAAATTTTTCTCCCTAGAAGATTTTATTCATCTCCAAGAGTAAAAAAAACCTCATTTACTCTAGTGGATTGGCCCAATTAATTTCATCATTGAGTTTAGATATTTAGTTGATTTTTAAAAATCATCATAATAATTTATATATATATTTATAGATTATATATAATGTATTATATATAAAATATTTATTATATATAAAATTATATAATTATAAAATATAATATAAATTATAAAATATGAAATATATATATATAAAAAAATAAAATTTAGGTAGAAGTCCAGTAGGAATTCCAATTGTACTCTCTTTGAGTTGAGAGGTGGGAGGTGTCCCATTGTTCAGTTTCCATAGAGAGAATTGACAGCAGTCATAAATGGTAAGGTCTTCCTATCTTTGCTGGTACAGAGAAGAGCCAAAAGCCAAATATTATTCCCCATCAAACCTTTTCTCTTTTTCTATTTCTCTTTTCCTTCTCCTCTTCTGTCCCTCTGCTTCCCAGCCTCTTGCCCAAGGTCTACTTTTTGTTCTTCCCTTACATAAAAGGTTGTGTGCAGTCATCTCTAGTTATAATTACATGGTTTTCCCCTTCAGGAGACAGTTTTGCAACTGATGATAAAAATATTTGGTCTCCATGGGTAACTGTAGTAAATATATTTTAAAAGAGATGTACTTTCTGAGAAGAGAGGCTCTTAATGATATGTCCAAATTTATGACTGGTTATCTTTTCCTTTGGTTCCAAACACTGACCCTCTGTGTGTCCTCAGTTTCAATTTAAAAAATATTTATTGACTTCCCAAGTCTGAAAACACTGAACCAAATGATATTTGGGACTGGGGGGTCTACTAAATAATGTATTAATGTCTGCTCTAAGGTCAGCTCTGTGAACTTCTTTGAAGACAAATGCATTCTCTGTAACATTTTAACTGATAAGAATAAAAATGATGGCCACTGTGTTGGACTGCTCACCATGTGCCAGACTTTGTGTGTATTTTACAAAGATTACCTCATTTCAGCCTCACAAAAATTTAATTTGGTGAATATTTTCATTCTCATTTTTCAGTCAAGGCAATTGAAACTTAGAAAGGTGCAATAACTCTCAGAGTTGGATCCAAATTAAGTGGAGGCTGGATTTGAACCCCTATCCATCTAAATCCAAAGCCTGGGTGTCTGATCTCCTAAGGACGCCCTGTTAGAATCCTAGGGGGTTGAAGAGTAGCTGTCTTTGGAGAGTCTGGCCTGGGTAGAGAAAAGGCGCCATAACACTGGTCATCACCTTGCCACATGATCTTAGAGCAGAGGTCTGGTACTAGAGCCCTGGAAATCCAGAGTCCAAAGATTTCCTCTTAGTTAACCTTGCTAAAAATTCCCTTAGAAAAGGCAGTTGGATAGTAAAGTTCTCAAGAGTTGCTAAATTTGAAGATGTAAGCCCCTGTAAATGTAGAGTAACTGCCTAGGGCCCAGGAGAGTATGAAAATGAGAGGGAGACATAAAAGAGATTCAGCTTAAGGGAGAGAAAAGAAAGCAAAAATATCTTCTGAAAAATAATCGGAAGCAGATTTCAATCGGGAAGCGGAATTGTAAATAGACACATGCCAAAGGGGAGCCAGAGACAATGATATCTGGATTAGATCATTTAGGAGCTACCCAAAGGCTGCAGCCATAGGCACTCTATAAATTTATGATGATGGTGATGATGGTGTGCAGCAGTAAGTAGGAAGGGCAAACTAGGGAAAAGAGGAAAAGAAAGTAGCTGAGTTGCATTACACCATAAATCCAGGAGAAAAATATTCTCTCTTCAGATGTCAAGGGTAAAATTGTGCCTTGAGTTCTCTATTTCATTTGGTATACCTTATTCCCATAAAAGAGCGCCTGGAGGGAGTTCATATGAGGACCAAAATTGAGTATATCACAAAAATGTCCACTGATAGGAAAATCCATTTGACTTTCCTTCTTGCTGTGGTTTTGCTCGAGGGAGAAATTTGAAGGAAGAAGAGAGGAAAGGAGGGAAAAGGACAAGGAAGGAAAAAGAATTACAGTTTCTAGATTTTTGTGTCATCCCATTGCTTAGTAAGTGTGGTGAAAGGGACCTATGGATGGATATGTTATGTAAGGTAAGAAAAAATGAATTTCATGAGTTCATGTGCTTTCCTGGTAGAGTTGATAGGAATGTGTTTTTGAAAAAGAAACAGGCCCTCCTAGTTTGATTGTCTTATGGTTTGAGCCTGATGTACCATGTTGTGGCTTTGGAAAGAGCAGGTGCAGTTAGGGAGTCAGTCTGCTGAGATGTGACCCAAGCATAAAGATGTGCTTCCCATGGGTAATGGATTCACCTTATGCCCACTCAGAATGCAGCCCCTGGGTGAGTTCACCTCTACTCTATGCTTCAAGTATGCAAATGATGTCTGTTCATCCTGTCCTCCCAGCCCAGCGGGAAATGCCGGCTTGAAAAGAACAGAAGCAGTGCCATGATACTCTCTACAAGACTTCAAAGAGCAGTGTGTTTATGGGTCCAGTGAAACAAGGCTTAGATTAAAACCCAGCATATCTATTGAGCATTTTTCTGTGTCAGTCACTGTATCTGGTGCTTTTATATATATATATATATATATATACATAGAGAGAGAGAGAGAGAGAGAGAGAGCCTTATTTAATCTTAATTATGACACATATATCTATTAATATATTAAGGTTATAAAATTTTCATGTTAAAACAGCAGAATAGACCCTGTTGGAGGATTTACAAGTTTGTACTTCACCACCCACCCGTCCTTGGTGGATATTTGGTAGTCTCTTAAAGACAAGGTTGTTCGAATTCCCAGATATGTGTAGGTTGACTTTTCTGTGCTTCCTTTCTGTAGCCAAGCTCACTTGTTTGTTTCCAGATAGTTACCATCAGGCCTGAATAAACAAAGCAACATAACTCACACCTTACAGGTGTTTAGATTATCTTCAATGTTAAATTTGACTATATGCAACATTCGCCTTAGGTACTGGCTTTGGAGCTCAAATCCCCCCTGTTAAGAAGATATGATCTACTATAGTGCTGTATAGGCTACTTAGATCTTTGAGAATACCTTGGTGTTTCTATTTACTATATATGTATATATATTTCTGAAGCCTCCCTTTTATCTCATTCTTTCATGTATACCCTTGCTATGTGGTACAACTTATTGGTGACAGGTTTAATTTATAAATATATAACATATTGGTCTGAAGGATGACAAACTTTTAATTTAGTTTAAGTTGTTCTTTTATTTTATGTACTTGTTTGAGAATAATAATTACTATGGGCACCTGAGTGGCTCAGTCGGCTGAGTGTCTGGCTCTTGGTTTCGGCTCAGATCATGACTTCAGGTTTGTGGTATCAAGCCCTGCGATGGCTTCATGCTGAACGTCGAGTCTGCTTGGGATTCTCTCTCTCCCTCTTCCTCTGCCTCCCGCTCTGCTCCTTCCCCCCATTCTCACATGCTCTCAATCTCTTTTTCAAAAATAAACAAACAAATAAATAAATAAAAATTTTTAAAAAGAATAATAATTACTATGTTATGCTGTATTGATTTTTTAAATTTTTATTTATTTTTTAAAATTTCTTTTCAGTGTACCAGAATTCATTGTTTATGCACCACACCCAGTGCTCCATGTAATACGTGCCCTCCATAATACCCACCACCAGGCTCACCCAACCTCCCACCCCCAGCACCTCCAAAACCCTCAGATTGTTTTTCAGAGTCCATAGTTTCTCATGGTTCATCTCCCCCTCCAATTTCCCCCAACTCCCTTCTCCTCTCCATCTCCCCATGTCCTCCGTGTTATTTCTTATGCTCCACAAATAAGTGAAACCTTATGATAATTGACTTTCTCTGTTTGACTTATTTCACTCAGTATAATCTCTTCCAGTCCTGTCCATGTTGATACAAAAGTTGGGTATTCATCCTTTCTGATGGAGGCATAATACTCCATAGTGTATATGGACCACATCTTCCTTATCCATTCGTCTGTTGAAGGGCATCTTGGTTCTTTCCACAGTTTGGTGACCGTGGCCATTGCTGCTATGAACATTGGGACACAGATGGCCCTTCTTTTCACTACATCTGTATCTTTGGGGTAAATACCCAGTAGTGCAATTGCAGGGTCATAGGGAAGCTCTATTTTTAATTTCTTCAGGAATCTCCACACTGTTTTCCAAAGTGGCTATACCAACTTGCATTCCCACCAATAGTGTAAGAAGGTTCCCCTTTCTCCACATCCTCTCCAACATATGTTGTTTCCTGTCTTATTAATCTTGGCCATTCTAACTGGTGTGAGGTGGTATCTCAATGTGGTTTTGATTTGAATCTCCCTGATGGCTAGTGATGATGAACATTTTTTCACGTGTCTGTTAGCCATTTGTATGTCTTCATTGGAGTAGTGTCTGTCCATGTCTTCTGCCCATTTTTTGACATGATTATCTGTTTTGTGTGTATTGAGTTTAAGGAGTTCTTTATAGATCCTGGATATCAGCCTTTTGTCCTATTGTCATTTGTGAATATCTTCTCCCATTCCATGGGTTGCCTCTTTATTTTGTTGACTGTTTCCTTTGCTATGCAGAAGCTTTTGATCTTGATACACTGTATTGATTTTTAATAATATAATTCAACTAAAAAATGAAGCATGGGGGCGCCTGGGTGGTTCAGTGGGTTAAAGCCTCTGCCTTCGGCTCAGTTCATGGTCCTGGGATGAAGCCCCACATCAGGTTTTCTACTCAGCAGCGAGCCTGCTTCCTCCTCTCTCTCTGCCTGCTTCTCTGCCTACTTGTGATCTCCGTCTGTCAAATAAATAAATAAAATCTTTAAAAAAAAATGAAGCATGAAGAGCCCCCATATTCCAGTGGAGGTTATGTCCGTATTCTGCTGGGTGATCTGTATAGCAAAGCACTAAAGCCACTAAGTGCTTATCATTTGCATAAACACCTTATGAAAGATGATTATCATTTAAGTTAAAAAGTTGTTCCTTAATTTTCTTCTGACATGTTTATTTTACATGCATTGCCAGTAGTTCAAAACTGTATTACTGAGTAGCAACTGTTGCCTCCCACTGTGTCTTTTTTTTTTTTGTATTTGATACTAACAGACACTTTTATTTTCAGTGTGTTGTCATATAAATTTATTAATTACTCAAGTAGTTTGAAAAGTTGTCCCAGACTTTGACCTGTGAATTAACTAATGGAAATTGTAATAGAAATGGAAATTCATTTAAAGCTGTCTGAGCTCTTGAAAATGTCTGGGATGATCCAGTTTGTTTCTGGTCTGTGTTTATGACATTAAAAGGAAACTAAAGTTGAGACGTAAATGAATAAACGTCAGCACTGGAAGGTATTTGTATAACCTACAAAAGTGCTGGGGCCATGTCTGGTTCAGTCTTACAGTAAGAGAGCAAATGAACTTATTGAAAAGTAACTTTTTTTTACATTAAAACAAAACAAACTTTATATTGATTATCAGAAACAAAAAAGTAACATTAAACAGAATAATGTATTCTTGGCATAGGCTCTTTTTTTTAACATCTTATTTTTTTTTGGAAAAGTAATTTATAATTTTACTTAGGTCTTTTCAAAAACTTTGAGCATTCTTTTATTCATTACACATGGCAACTGTTCTTTTTTTTTTTTTTTCTTCATATAATCAGTTCCTGGTTTCATTGATCTCTTCTATTGTTTTTTAGTTTCTATTTCATTTATTTCTACTCTAATCTTTATTACTTCCTTTCTTCTGCTGGTTTTAGGCTTTTTTTTGTTGTTGTTGTTGTTCTTTTTCTAGCTCCTTTAGGTGTAAGGTTATGTTGTTTATTTGAGATTTTTCTTGTGTTTTGAGGTAGGCCTGTATTGCTAAAAACTTCTCTGCCATGTTTGTTGTACCCAAAGATTTGGGACCATTATGTTTTCATTTATAATTGTTTCCATGTATTTTTTTTTAATTTCTCCTTTGATTTCCTGGTTGACCCATTCATTGTTTAGTAGCATGTTGTTTAATTTCCATGTATTTGTGGTCTTTCCAAATTTTTTTCTTGTAGGTGACTTCAAGTTATTTCATAGCGTTGTGGTCAGAAAATATGCATGATATGTTCTTTTTGTACTTGTTGAGAATTTGTGATCTATTCTGGAGAATGTCCCATGTTCACTTGAAAAGAATGTATAGTCTGCTGCTTTAGGATAGAATGTTCTCCATATATCTGTTAAGTCCATCTGGTCCAGTGTGTCATTCAAAGCCATTGTTTCCTTGTTGATTTTCTGCTGAGATGATCTGTCCACTGATGTAAGTGGGATGATAAAGTCCCCTAGTATTACTATATTATTATCACTTAGTTCCTTTATGCTTGTTATTGTTTTATATATTTGGGTACACCCATGTTGGGGGCATGAATATGTATAATTGTTAGATCTTCTTGTTGGGCAGTCCCCATTATTATGACATTGTATTCTTCTTCACCTCTTGTTACAGTCTTTGGTTTAAAATCTAGTTTGTCTGGTGTAAGCATGGCTTCTCTGGCTTCCTTTTTTGTCATCCATCGCATTATAAATGTTTGTCCATCCCCCACTTTCAATCTGCAGGTGTCTTTGGGTCTAAAATGAGTCTCTTGTAGGCAGCATATAGATGGATCTTATTTTTTTATCCATTCTGATACCCTGTGTCTTTTGATTGGGGCATTTAGTCCATTTACATTCAGAGTAATTATTGATAGGTGTGTATTTAATGCCATTTTATTACTTGTTTTGTTGTTGCTTCTGGAGATCATCTCTGTTCCTTTCTTTGTCATATTTGATCTTTCCTTTCTACTCAAAGAGTCTCCTTTAATAGGTCTTGCAGGAATGGTTTAGTGGTCACAAACCCCTTTAGCTTTTGTTTGTCTGGGAAACTCTTTATCTCTCCTTCTATTCTGAACGGCAGCCTTACTGGATAGAGTATTCTTGGCTGCAGATTTTTTCCCATTCAGCATGTTGAATATATCATGCCACTTTCTCCTGGCTTGCCAAGTTTCTATTGAGAGATCTGCAGCTAGCCTTATGGGTCTTCCCTTATAATTTAGGGACTTCTTTTGTCTTGCAGCTTTTAGCTTTTTTTCTTTATTGCTATATTTTGCAAATTAAATTATGATCTGTCTTGGTGTTGGCTTGCTTTTGTTGATTTTGATGGGAGTTCCCTGTGCCTCCTGGATCTGGATGTCCAGAATTAGGAGCCTTTCAGTAATTATTTCCTCAAGTGAATGTTCTCTCTCTTCTTCTTATGGGATTCCTAAATACTAATGTAATTACATTTGATGGAGTCACTGAGTTCCCTATATATGTCAACTGTTCTTAAAATCCCCTTCCATTCTTTTTCTCTTTCTAGTGATTTTTCACTTTGCCCTGCTAAGGAGTCAAGTATTCTCTTTCACCCCTTTACTTTCCTTGCTATACTCTTTATATTAAGGGTGTAGACTTGGGCTTTTTCCCCTCTTGTTTTTATCCCAATCTTCCAGTTCCGTTTTTGTTATCTGTCATGTAATTCTGCATCACAAAAATTAATAGTTCTTTTAGAAAGGGGGTGAAGGGAAAGGTCAAGCACAATAAATTTCTTTTCTGGGGAAATAGAAGGTTTGGAACACTAATATTTTAACCAAATTTGTCATTAGTGCACTTAAAAAATTGATTAAATCCAATGCTTATTAAATTCATTGTTAATACCAAGTTGAAAACAAAGCATTATTAATTCCTTTGAAAATAAACTGTGTGTTCAGTGAATTTAATAAATAGGAGAAGTAGAAGCCAAAAAGGATGGAATTCATTAATTTGGGACAAAGGTAGAATAGAATATTAGAGAAAATCCACAGATCACAAAATTATAATATAGTTACTGAACAAATATGCACCCTCAGGGAAAAATGATCGGGGGGGTCACAGAGGACATTGAATAATAAAGCAACTATGTAGCACTAATGACGACCAAGCTGAAATAAATTAAGAGAAATGGCAAGACTTTCTTTCCTTCATATTCATTCTAGAAAGATATTTTCTAGCTCTTGTACTCATTTTGTAGGATTCAGGAAAATTTCAGCTAAGTTTGGATGATAGTCACAGGTATGATTAATCATTTTTGGAAAGAAAAAACTGAAATGTGATTTTTACAGGAGAGGATGGCACCTGTCTTCACTTGTGGCTTTAAGAACTGATTGATATAATAGTGAGGCATATTTGGTTAGTCTCTGGGAAAAAAATTATCACATGACATTAGATAGCAGAAAACATAAATTTTTTTTTAATTTTTAAAAGATTATTTATTTATTTGAGAGGGAGAAAGAGAGGGGGAGAGAGAATCAGAGCAGGAGGAGGGGCAGGCAGAGAGAGAGGGAGAAGCAGACTCTCCACTGGGAAGGGAGCCTGACTTGGGACTTGATCCCAGAACTCTGGGATCATGACCTGAGCTGAAGGCAGATGCTAACTTAGCTGACTGAGCCACCAAGGGCCTCCCCCCTCACCTTTTTAAAAAAAAATAGTGTGTTGAATCATGTTCTGGGGAAGGCTTAGGAGATAAGTTTTATTTTGGGACTCTTAACAACTGTGGAGGCAGGAATAAGAATGTTCTGGGCTAATACGTGTAGGGTTTTTCCTGCTGCAGAGTCAATGATTTTGTGAAGTGTCTTAAAAAATCTATTGCCCAAGATTGCACAAAGCACCTTCATTCCTCTTTGTGCATACATACGATTTATTTCTTGTTTCTGGAACTTATTACTTAATGCTTCTGCTAAGTTCATGAATATTTTAAATCAATTATTTAATCAATAGAGAAATTTTTCTCCTATTATATTTGGCTAATTTAACATTTGGCCAAATCAGAATGGTTGAATAAGATTCTACCAAATGTTATATCTTTGTAGTCTTTTAAAAGATATTTGCTAGGATCCATATATTCCTAAAGAGAGTTGAGTTTTTTTCAACAAAATCACCTAGATTACAACTGCTCTTGCCTCATTTTGAAATAAGCAGTACATCTTTTAAATGTGTATACAAGTTTTATTTATTTTACCATTATCTTTCTCTCAATAACTAGAGAGGTATACATACATACTTGTGTTAACCCCAGTGTGTTCAGATTGATGTAGACTATAACTTTTTTTTTTTTTAAGATTTTATTTATTTATTTGACAGAGAGAGATCACAAGTAGGCAGATAGGCAGACAGAGAAAGAGGGAGGAAGCAGGCTTGCTGCTGAGCAGAGAGCCTGATGCAGGGCTCGATCCCAGGACCCTGAGACCATGACCTGAGCTGAAGGCAGCGGCTTTAACCCACTGAGCCACCCAGGCGCCCCATGATGTAGACTATAACTTAACCTTATGTCCTGAAACTATGCCCTGAAACTAGAACCCTTATATTGTTACCTTCTTTGGGTGAGAAGAGAAGGATGAATACTGTGTCCTTTTTTCTTGCTTATCATGGCATGGTTGTATTTTTCGTTAACACAGAGGAAAGGAAATTCATTATTGGTTTCCCTTCATTTCATTTTAGATAAATGTAGGATTTTTACTAAGCTTACAAGAAATTGTATATAGACCATGTGGGGAAGTAGCCTGTGCTATCAATAGATAAGGTTTCTAGTTATCCTTATTTATCAATTTTCTAGGTATTACTATGTTGGCCTTTTGAATTTCAGCTTGGGAAGTAAATGCTCAAAAGTTTCAATATCCAACAGGACAAGAACTGGTAGACTAAAGGGACTTTCTTCTGGTTGCTTTAGAGGGCAAACTATTTCTAAGACTTGCAAAGCTATTTTGGTTAGGAACACAGAAATGATAATTTTGTCTCTCAGTGGCATTTATAAGGAACGATTTATAGTGATAGAAGTCTCTCTTTGGATTATTTTTTTGTAAAGATTATTTATTTACTTGACAGATTACAAGTAGGCAGAGAGGCAGGCAGAGAGAGAGAGGAGGAAGCAGGCTCCCTGCTGAGCAGAGACCCCCCGCCCCCTGCCCCGACTTGGGGCTCGATCCCAGGACCCTGGGATCATGACCTGAGCCGAAGGCAGAGGCTTTAACCCCCTGAACCACCCAGGTGCCCCCGGATTATGTTTTTATAACCTTCTTCTATTGAATAGATTTGTACCTTGATGTTATTTTGACATAATAAGATGGTTGTTTCATTTTCCATCAATGAGGCAAAAGACCCACCTTATAAGCATTTCTACCCTGTGGCACCACCTGAATACCTCTGAGTCATGGTTTCAGTTCAGCCCGAGTCAGAGAGAATTCTCTCTGGAGTTTTCAGCTAGAGTTTTCCAATCCTATCTTGCTATCACATTGCCTGGAGAACTTTTTTGACTCCATTCCTCCTCATGTTTTAAACCATATTCCCTTCCTCCCTCACTTTCTGGGGACAAAGCTGATGCAGCCTAGCTTTGGAATGCCTGACTACAGGGCACTCGAGTGCAAATCTCTGGTACTTCTAAGATAGTATTCTGCTCCATAGATATTTTCTAGTCTGGAGGTCAAAGTAGTGGGGAACCTTAAGTTCTTAGTAGTGCCTCTGACAATTTAAAGAGGTACATCAGTGGAGAAGCATATCTTCCCAGGGGAGTGGATAGAGGGTTATAAGGATGCTCCTCAGCTCTTAAATTACCAACCACCTGGAAAATCTTTCAGATGACTTAAGCCCATGCCTTTTCTTTTAGATATTGTGCCCATGTGAATTTGAGTTTTCATTCTTTCAGGTTGCGTGGACGCTCATTTTTCTTAAACACCCGTCTCCTCTGCCTAGCAAGGTAAGAAAAAGATACATAAAAACTCATTTAGTTTATCTAGATTCTTTAATAGGCTTAATCAACTTTCTCATTTGCCATTTGAATATGAAAGACTTTTTGAATATCAAAAATTTCATGTACCTTGAAAAGAAGCTCATGGGTGTCCTTGGCTGCCTGGTTGATAAAATAACTTTGGTGAGGGGAACGTTAGCAATATATGAATGAAAGACCCTGATTTGGGTGTTATTTGGGCTAAGGTAGAAGAGAAGTCAAACTGAATTATTTTTCTCTCTGGTGGGAGATCAATACTGTCTAGACATGGTCTCATTATGACTTTGCATTGACTAAGGCAGACTCGGTCAACAGTGGAGCCGACATTCCTGTAATCCAGGCAGCTGGTGGGATATTTGTGTTGCCTGTTACTACAGAGAACCTCTGGTTCACTGGTGTCCAATCTGTGTATCCCAGCATCATCCCTCTCAACTGTAGGGTTAGCCTAGATGACAGCATATGCCAACTCCTGACCTTTTTTTTTTTTTTTTTTTTTAAAGAATCTGAATCCTAGAAGTCCTGGGAGCTGCTCTCTAGGATTTCCTGGCATGCTTGGTGATAGTTGCATAGGGCATGAGAGGAATTTTGGAGCATTTGAATCCTCTGTGGTCTCTGAAACATAAAACCAGAGACAGTCATACAAGTCCATGTAGAGGCCTCAGGCCTCATCTAAAAGCCCAGCTATATTCCCTGTCATATAGCTGCCTCCTCATTAAGTTCTACAAATAATATCCTCCTCGATGGAAACATTCACCAATTTTATATTCAGATTAATTCTTGTTTATAAGAAATTTTCATCTATTTGAGTATATTTTTAAATTGAGGAGGTTTATGATTCTTCACCTAGCATCAGAACTTAAAAATCTTGTCTTCTCCCTGTTAGATATTCAGACTCCTGGCTGTGCTGCTCTGCACAGAATCTTAAGTCCTTCGTTTGTGGTTATTTGTTGGCATTTTGCAAGAGAGTGAAGCAATGTCTGAGCCACTAGAGGCCAGAGGTGGCCCAGCCTGACTGGGTTTCCAACAGTGGAATAAATGTGATTTGTCTAGCATCTTTACTTTTAAACTTTGGGAAAGATGACTGTAGACAGTGAGAAATAATGCTGATTATATAAAGGATTGCTCATGATAAAAGATCTCTTTCTGGAAATTTAAGTGTTCTGGTAGATTAGCATTATTGATCATTCTCTTTCCACATAGTCTACAGATGATCTTAGAATCCTGAAACTATTATTCTTCCTTGTCTAGTGTTAATTACCAGAACAAGGAATAATCTAATTAAAAGACAACAAGGATGTGTTCTAATTGTTCTAATAAATTATGCTAATACTCAATGCATTTAGTTACTTTTCAACAGGAATTTATTTAATGGGTTGACAGCTTGTCCTTTATTGCTACAATCTTAACTTTCATTTCTTCTAAACAAGACAACTTACAGTAAGATAGTTAACTGTCCAAAAATCTGTTGGGTCATTAAGAGAATCTAAGGTTCCATGTAGTACATATGGATGAAGAAATGGGTCTGGGGTTTTCTAGATAAAAGAATGACCCGAGACAGAAGAAGGTAAAATAATGACCATAGAACTATAGTAAAAATCAGTAACTAACTGTTGCACTGAGGACAATGGGCTTTTCATTTATTTTTTAATTATCAAGTATAGTGCTAATAACATGATACTAACTCATGTAATTGTGTTCACTTAGTTTTATCATTTTATACAAATCTGTTAGACACCATATTGTTTATTACATATATGAGATGGTGCCTGCATTAAAGTAATGTCATCATGAGGCAAAAATTCAGGAAATCACTTCTGATAGCACTTATGTTTTCTATAGAAGACGCCAGTCTCCCTGCTGATTTGAACATAATTCAGATATAGTTTGTTGTATAACTGTATGAGGGAAGTCTCAATGCAATGTGGAAAAAAGATGCCAAGAAGAACCTGAGGAGGAATAAAAATCTGTGTGGAGGACGGAGGGAAGCATACAGATCAGTTCTAAAGAAATACAGCCACTCGACATATCTGAGAAAAGCAGATTCCCAGGTTGATTTCTGTTTTTCTCCCTGGACATAACAATCTTTGAAATTTAAGTAACAAGCCTCCAGGTAGAAAGGGATTCAGTACTTATCAAGACTAGGAAGTGTTTTTGGAAGGGACATTTTTCCACAAGATAGCAATTTTGTGGGAATAATTTTCCACTTTTGGAAAATTAATCCAGTTAAGTTGTCAAGTTCATCAAAGAGTATGGGGCTGGCACGAATACAGATTCTAGTTTATACTCATAAAGTTAACTTACTTAAGAACAGCAGCCATAGAGACAAAACAAAACAACATGCACACCATAAAAGAAATGAGAATTAAAAGAAAATTATCTTCAGTGGCAAAAGAATGCAAGCAAATTTCTTCCCATTCTGAAGTGCATCAGCTAAACATGTTGATGATTTTTTTGGCTGCTTGTTCCCTGTCTTAATATTCTAGTTCATGATCTTCATTTTCAAGGGGAAACTTTCATATGTTCTTTTTCTGTTCTAAAAAGGTGACATTTCTTTCAAGTCCATCAGGCTTGAAGATTTCTTTCCTTTCAAGGAGGCTGAGCGCTATAGAGCTCCTAACCCAACTGAAGACCCCTCAGCACCACATCTAAATTAGATCAAGTACCCGGGTGGGTCTGACCTTCCTTGTTTCTAAGGCATTGACAATGTCTGCCTTTGAGAAGCAGCATGGATAGGACACTCATTTCTTTTCTCTTCTTTTTTTTTTAAGCTTTGACAATTTTTTTTTTTTTTTTACTGTGGAGAAATAAAAATAACATAAAGTTTTCCATTTTAAGCATTTTTTAAAAGATTTTATTTATTTATTTGAGAGAGAGACAGAGAGAGCATGAGAGGCGAGAAGGTCAGAGGGAGAAGCAGACTCCCCGTGGAGCTGGGAGCCCGATGTGGGACTCGATCCTGTGACTCCAGGATCGTGACCTGAGCTGAAGGCAGTCACTTAACCAACTGAGCCACCCAGGTGCCCCTTAAACATTTTTAATATATAATTCAGTAGCATTAAATACAACTTTTTAAAAATGATTTGGAATGAAAAGGAAATAAGCCTGGGCTCAAATAAGCACTTACATTGTGCAGAGAGATTTTTACATTTTTATTTTGCTTTTTATTTGTTTCCACCCATTCTGAAATTAATTTTTACCACAAGTGTGATACTAGTTCTAACCAATGATACCCGTCTATGTGAAGCCAGAACAGAATTCCATCTACATTGTAGAAAAGACTGTAGATGCTCCTAGTGGATTGGGAAGGGTATGTGGCTAGGGATCCAGATAATCAATGGTGACTGGGGGGTAGAGGAACCACGTTTCTCTCTGAAGGTCCTATGGGCAATTCTGGAGCTCAGAGTATAAATTTGACACGTTGTACATAAATCTGATCTTTTTTTCCCAGCTTATGGCATTGGAAATTTTTGTTTAGTAAATAATGCAAAATGCCCGTTAATATTTTGACAAAAACTGACAAAATCTGGGGAATTCAAAGCTACAGGAAAGCTGAAACACGTCACATCACTTAAAGTGCTGCCATCCAGCCATTGACTTGGGCCATGTTGCTTCACTCATTGATCACAGAGACCCTGAAACTATTCCACAGGCAGGAGGAGCGTGTTTAAAATGGAATGCCAGAGGCAGGGACTCAGCTGAGTCTTCTCTTTTTACTGGCCCTTAACACTACCGGTACCTAAACTAAATTTTGATATCTATGAGAATAAAGATAGTGTTAATGATTCATGGAAAATCTATATTTAAAAGTGTGTAATACTAGCAGTCATCGTTTTGAATATTATGTTCACCAGTTTCATCTATTTGGCATTTCCTTGTGGTACCCAGAATAAAACTGAAACTCCTTAGTAGAGGATGAGGGCCCCCTGGCTCCCCCATTTACCTGTGTTTCCCTCTTCATCTCCCCTTATTCCTACGAATGTTGTGTACTTCACTCTGGCATTACTTCATATCATTTCCCAAACATTGCAGGTTCACTTCTCTTAGGCTTTTGCACATGCTTCTCCCTCTGCTTGGAAACTCCTTGAACTACTGAACCTTCAGAATCCAGTTCACGCATCTCCTCCAAGAAGCTTCTGCCAATTCTCCCCAACAGTGCAGCTCATTCTCTCTGTGTCAGCACTCTGACCATTACACACTTGCATTTTTGCTCGTAAAACACATAATTATTTTTACATGTCTCTTCCTCCTGCCAGAATCAGATTCCTTATAGCTGAATGACATTTCAACTCAATAGGAACCAGTTTATATATATAGTTTATATATACATATATAAACTATATATACATATATAAACTATATATATAATATATATATAAAATACATATATATATTTTTTTTTAACTCTCCCTACATCTCTTATTCTTGAGTTTCTGCTAAGATTCAGGAACTTAAGGCTTTCAAGTACTGAATGAAAATGACAGTCAACCTGGAATTAACTCAGAATCCTATAACCAGTGAAAACATTCTTCAGGAATGAAAGGAAGTCAAGATATTCTCAGATTAAGGAAAACCAAGAGAATTTGTGACTAGGAGAGCTACTCCAAAAGAATAGCTAACAGAAAGGAAATGATTAAAAACAAAAAACAAACAAACAAGAGGAACCCTGGAACAGAGGAAGGAAGAAAGAACACAGTAAGCAAAATACTGGTAAATACATTAGGCTTATTTTTTCCTTTTGAAATTTCTAAATTATATTTAAAGATTGAAGTAAAAATTATAGAACTCTCAATTCAGCTGCAAATGATTGTAACATTTAAAATAATTATAAATGGAGACAGTAAAGGGACATAAAAGGAGGTAAGCTTTCATACTTTATTCAGACTGGTAAAATGACACCAGTCATTTTGTGTTCACAAGTTATGAATATATAATACCTAGAGCAACCACTATAAAATTATACAAGGAGATGTACCCCAAAACACTTTAGATACATTAAAATAGAATTCCAAAAAATGTTCAGATAACCTACAAGAAGGCAGGAAAACAAAAACAGAAAAACACAAACCAGAGAGAAAAAAAGAGCAAACAAAAATTAAATACTAGGCTAAGTCCTAAAATATCAACAATTACATTAAAGTTAAATAGTCTAAATATACCACTTATAACAGAGATTGGCAGAGGTGTTTAAAAAACATGACCCAACTATATACCATCTATAAGAAACTCACTTCAAATATAACAAAAGAGGCAGATTAGAAATAAAAGGAAGTAAGAAATATTATCATGCATGTATTAATTAAAAGAAAGCAGGAGTAGCTGGTTTTTCAAAGAAGTTAATAAAATTGACAGACATCTAGGAAGACTGGCAGAGACAAAAGGACGGAAGACACAAATTACCAATATCAGGAATGAAACAGGTTATCACAGTAGGCCCTGAAGATACCAAAAGGATAGTAAAGAAAAGAATGCTGTGAACAACTCTACACACATAAATTTGACAACTTAGAAAAGTTAGATTTCTTTCTCAAAAACACCAACTTTTTTCCCCATGATTTACACAGTATGAAATAGATAGTTTGAATAGTCCTATAACTAAGGAAATTGAATTCATTTTAAAAGGAATTGGGAAATTCAATTAAGGAAATTGAATTCATTTTAAAACTCCCAAAAAAGAAATCTCAGGCCCAGATGATTTTGATGGAGAATTCTACCCAACATTTATGGAGGAATTAACATCAATTTTATAAAGACTCTTCTAGGAAATAGAGGAGATTACAATTAATTTTATGAAGCTGGTATTAGATAGACACCAAAGCCAGGCAGAAACAATATAAAAAAGAAAACTATAGATCGATAACCCTCATGTATATAGACCCAAAAATCCTTAACAATATATTAGCAAGTATAATTCATTAAAAAAATACACATGACCTGGTGATTCACAGACATGTACCCCTGGGGATAAAAATTTGTTTATAAAAAATAAAAATTAAAAAAAAATACACATGATAACCAAGAGACCATGGGCTCTATTCCAGAGATCCTGGGCTAGTTCAATATTAGAAAACCCACCAATGTAATGCACCATATTTACAGACAAAAGAGGCAAAAACTCACATGATTTTATCAATTGATGCAGAAAAAGCTTTTGACAAAATTCAATACTGATTTATGATAAAAACTCAGAAAAATAGGATTAGATGGGAGCTTCCTCAACTTGATAAAGAACATCTTTTTAAATTACTCACAGTTAATTACTCACAGAATGCTTTTCCCCAAGTCAGGAAGTAAGGCAAGGTTGTCATTTTTGCCACTCCTGTTTAACATAGTGCAGGGATTTCTAGTTGATGCAGTAAGGCAATAAGGAAATAAAAGGCACAAAGCTAGAAAAGAAGAAAGAAAACTGTCACTACTTCTGATGACATGATTTTCTATTTGGAAAATCCTAAGTGATCTTAAAAAAAAAAAAAGCCTCTTAAAACTAATAAGTGAGTTCAACAAGTTGTAGGATATAAAATAAATTTTAAATATAAGTTGTATTTCTGTATAATAGCAGTGAACAAGTAGACACTGTAACTAAGAATACAGTGTATTGAGGGCACCTGGCTGGCTTAGAGGAATGTTCGACTCTTGATCCTCAGGGTCCTGATTTCGAGCCCCAAGTGAGGAGCAGGGATCACTTAAATAAATAATTTTAAAATAATTTTAAGTTTTGTATTCTTTAAAAAGAATACAATTTATAGTAACTCAAAATTATGAAGTTCTTAAGTATAAATCTAATAAGACATTTGCAGAAGTTGCATGCTGAAAATGACATAATCCTGAAGAAAGAAATCAAAGAAAATTTAAATAAGTGGCGAAACATACAGTATAATTTGGAAGACCCTGCCCAGTAAGGATACCAATTCTCCCCAAATTGATATACAGGTTTAATGTAGTTGCTACCAAAATCACAGAATGATATATATATATATATATTTTTTTTTTAGGTGGACAAGGTTGTCCTAAAATTTATATGGAAACAAAGGAACAATATTGGAAAAGAAGAATAAAGGGGGAGCAATAGCCTACCCAGTTTCAAAGCTTATAGGATAGCTACTATGTGGCTTTTCTTGGAGTGCTAAACACAAGCATCAATGGATCCGGATAGGGAACCCAAAAAATAGATCTAAATGAATATGCCCAACTGACTTTGGACAAATGTGCCATTTCCCTCGATGGAGAAAAGAGAACCTTTTCAATAAATTTTCAATAAATGGTCCTGGAACAGTTGGCAAAAAATGAACCTAAAACTTAATCTCACATCTTATATAAAAATTAACTCAAAATGTATCATGGACTTAAATATTAAAAAATTCCATAAAACTATAATGCTTACAGATGAAAACATAAGAGAAAATCATTGTGATCTAGGGCTAGGCAAAGAATTCTTAGACTTCACACTAAACAGGATGCATAAAAGGGAAAAATGATATATTAGACTTCATCAGAATTAAGACTTTTGCTCTGTTGAAGACACTGTAAAGAGGATGAAAATACAAGCTGCAGACTGGGAGAAAGTATTTACAAACCACATATCTGGGAAAGCACCAGTATCCAGAATACATATAGATCTTTCAAACTCAACAGTAAAAAAACCAAACAATCCAATTAAAAAATGAGCAAAAGTCATAGACATTCCGCTGAAGAGGTTACACAGATGGCAAATAAGCACATGAAAAGATGTTCAATGTTACTAGCCATCAGGGAAGTGCACATTAGAACCACAACGATATATCACTTTACACTTACCAGGATGGCTAAAAAAAAAAAAAAATCCAGTGATAGCACCAAGTGCTGATGAGGATGCAGAGAAATTGGATTACTCATATAGTGCTGGTGGGAATATGGAATGGGAAATGGTTTGGCAGTTTCTTTTTTTTTTTTTTAAGATTTTATTTATTTATTTGACAGACAGAGATCACAAGTAGGCAGAGAGGCAGGTAGAGAGAGAGGAGGAAGCAGGCTCCCCGCTGAGCAGAGAGCACCATGCGGGGCTCGATCCCAGGACCCTGGGATCATGACCTGAGCTGAAGGCAGAGGCTTTAACCAACTGAGCCACCCAGGCGCCCCCGTTTGGGAGTTTCTTACAAAACTAAACATGCGCTTATCATACTCTTAGGCATCTATCCCAAGGAAATGAAAATTTATGTTCACACAAAAATCTGTACACAAATGTGTATGGAAGATTTATGTGTTATAGCCGAAAACTGGGAACAACCCAGGTATCCTTCACTGGGTAAACAGTTAAACAAACTGGGATATGCCCATACCATGGACTGATACCCAGCAATGAACCTTGTTACGTAGAGACTGCGTGGCTGAATCTTCAGGGAGTTAGGTTGAGAAAAAACAAAGCCAATCCCCAAAGATGACATACTGTATGATGCCATTTATAGAATATTCTCGAAATGACATAATTATATAAATGGAGAATAGATTGTGGTTGTCAAGTGTTAGGGAGGGGTAGGGTAGGAGGGAGTTGGGTGTGGCTATACAAGGGGCAGTAAGAGGATCCTTGTGGTGATGGAAATATTCTGTATCTTGACTGTATCAATGTCAGTATCCTGGTTGTATTATTGGGCTACAGATTTGCTAGATACTACCATTGGGAGAAATTGGGTAAAAGATACATGGAATCACTTGTGTTTTCTTCTAACTTGCATGTGAATCTCCAGTTATCTCAAAATAAGATGTTTAATTTTAAAAAGGGGAGGGAGTATGGACAAAACAAATAGGGGAAAATATAGCAGAATGTAATTGTAGACGCTGCCTCAAAAGGCCAGAGACTTAGAGGTTTAGAAGGTTCTTCTAAAGGTTTAAGAAGGTAGGAGTAGAGAGGTGAAATCTAAACAAGAAGTCCAAAAAGGGTCGGGAAGTAGTAGCATTATAAATCAAGGAAAATTGAGAGTTAATGAATATGAAAAGAATGTTGAAATATAATAGCTAATAGATCCCCCAAGGCCCTGCCCTGCCCTGTGTATGTAGCCTAGGAACTGCTTTTCTCATCCTCCTCTTTCCTGACCCGGGAGAAGACAGAAGGGGGTGAATTATAGGGTCTGTGACTGGGGTTACCAGGCAGAGCTGTGGATGAAAAGAGGGGGTATTAAGTTAAAGTCTCCATAATAAGGCTCTCACACTTTCCTACTTAGATCCCAGAATCTGTTAATTAATGATAGCCAGGTTTATAAACCTGAGGCAGGAAATTGGAAGACACGGTTCTGGAGAATTTGACCAGCCCAAGAACACAGACCTGGAAATACCAACCACCAGGATTTCCTTCAAGCCACTCACGCTAGGCCCGCATTGTTCAGTATGGTAGCCATTAGCGACGTGGGGCTACTGGGCCTTGAAATGTGGTTAGTCTGATTTGAGATGGGCTATAAATGTAAATCACACTGAGAATTTTGAATACATCATGCTAAAAAAAAGGAAAATATCTTTTTAATTTTTATTACATGTTGAAATAGTATTTTTACATATTGGGTTAAATAAAATATTAAAGTAATTAAAAATGGGGAGCCTGGGTGGCTCAGTTGGTTGAACATCTGCCTTCTGTTCAGGTTGTCATCCGGGATCTGGGGATGGAGCCCTGTGTGGGCTCCTTGCTCAGCCGGGAGTCTGCTTCTCCCTCTCTCTCTTACTCCTCCCTCACTTGTGCCCTCTTTCTCTTTCTCTTTCTCTCACTCTCTATCTCAAATAAATAAATGAAATCTTTTTTTAAGAAAGTTTGAAAATGAAAAAGGGACTGCATTTCTGCCAGATGGAAAGCAAGCAAAACAACTTTTAAAGAGCCTCAGTGTTTTTATTAGTAAACTTAAAGCAACATGGTATTAACACAAAGGGAGCAATCAGCTAGGAAACTGAAAAGAAAGAAAGTCCTAGTCACATGTATATGATTTATGTGATGCATTTTTCTCTAGCTATTTTGGTTGCTGAACCCAGAAGTAGGCAGGCCTCCTGGATACACATATGGATTGTTTCATCCTCCTGAGTTCATCTTAAAGTCTGGATGAGACTTACACACACTTTAGAAAATAATCAAGGTCCTTCATGTATCAGTAGGAGGGTGTCCAACCTGTGTGGTTTGTTGAGTGAGTTAGTCTGTTTGGAATGGAATCCTAGTTGTGCAGTTTAGTGATTGATTCAAGCCAAGTGACTTTCTTTGCCTATGTGTCCTCATCTGTAGAATGGGACTAAAAGTAATAGTATTCCTTTTTTAAAAAAAAGATCTATTTATTTTAGAGAGAGAGAGAGAGAATGCAAGAGCAAGTTGGGGAAGAGGGAGAGAGAGAATCCTGAAGCAGACCCCCCACTGAGTGCAGAGCCTAATGTGGGGCTCGATCCCAGGACCCGGGAATCATGACCCTAGGCGAAACCAAGAGTCGGCCACCCAACTGACTGAGCCACCAAGGCACCCCCAAAATAATACTATTCTTAAGGTCATTGTGAAAATGGCATGATTTAATGTGTGAAAAGTGCTTAGTGCCCAACACATAGTAAGCACTGTGTAAATGTTATCTTTATTGTCCCTGTGGGCTAGTGGCTCTAATACCATCTCTAATCCCTAGGACGTCCTGTAAAGAAGCAGTGTTATCTGAGAATTGGAGGTTTAGAGAAAAAGATTTTATTGATCTATTTGAGAGAGAGAGAGAGAGGTATCAAGAGAGAGCACGAGTGGAGAGGAAAGGGAGAAGCAGACTCCCCACTGAGTAGGGAGCTCAACGTAGGGCTTGATCCTAGAACCCCGGGATCATGACCTGAGCTGAAGGCAGACACTTAACCGAATGAACTCCCCAGATGCCCCCAAAGAAGTCTTTTTTAAATCATCCTAAGAGGATAGTGAACCTGTCTGTGCGGTGGATGGTTAAGCGCTAGGCTCTGGGGTTGGGGATTCTTGTGTTCAAATCCCGACTCCACCACTCAGCACAGTCAGGTGGTACTGGACAGGCTAGTCAACTCCCTTCTCCAACCTGGCATCGTGAGAGTTTCTCGCTCATAGATCGTTATAGGGACTGCATTAGATAATACATGGAAAGCCCTTGGCATACTAAGTGCTGTGTAATTGTTAATTTTTTATGATGTGATTTTTATTACAAATATGATCTAAGTCTCAAGAGCTAGTTAAGTGGTAGAGCTACAACTGAAACTCCGGCAGGCCTTTTTATTCAGTGTTCTCTCTTCTCTACTTTGCTACCTAATTGGTTGGTTTTCATTCATCCTATTAGAATCTACATTTATAAAGTCAGAGTTGTTAGTGAAGATTTCATAAGAACACTTTCCCAGAGTTTTTTTTTTTTGAACTGTCAAGTCCAGAGACTTAGGATGTAGCTTGGTGCTGAAGTAATTGGCTCTCTTAGTCTTTCATTCTAAGAAGTTCTCCCAGGGTAAGGTTGAGAACCGTGAGAGGAACTCACGTTTGGGTAATTGCCTTCAGGAATATGTTTCCTTGTGAAAACACACGTGATACGGCAGCATCTCCTTCCTTCCCTCACCACGCCGTTTTGAAAATCTCATGATATATCTTCACTATCTTGTTCTCTGAGTTTCCCCTTTTAACTATTGCCTCAAGTACCAATGCTTAATATTGTTTTCTTTTCAGTTTATCAACTAGTTGGGGAAGTGATGTACATGGTAGCACTGAAGTGTTTCTTCAGAATACAGAAATGATTTAATCTTAGGAGGATGCAGAAATGATTTAATTTTCTGCCCATCCAAGGACTGAAGCATCCTGAAACTGGTGTTTGCCAGGTACTTGAAGCAAAGGCTACATGATTTACTGATACTACGTCACGTCAACAGCCAGGTCATGTTAGAGATTAATTCAGAAAGCCTCATTAATATGTTGAGCTAATGACAAGGATGACATATTCTAATACCTCCTTCAGTGTAATGTTTGGTGTGTGTGTGTGTGTGTGTGTGAGAGAGAGAGAGAGAATTAGATTGATTTGGCCATGAACAAGACAGAAACATATAGCACTCTAATTTGGGTGTCTTCTAAATTTCTTTTCACATTTGTACCCTTCTTCCTGGTAGTTAACCACATAGATTATTACTGTAGTTTCATTTTCCCAGTGTGGAGTTTTGGTATAAAAGGACTAACACTTCTTTCCCAAAATAACTGAGAAAACGTCAGGAAATAGAATGGCAGAAGTATTTCAATTTCGTCATGAAGAAGCTTACCATCCCCTCCCACCCCGGGTTTTAGACATCAATTAAAACCATGACATTTCTCTTGTTTTGACTAGCATGGGAGTAAGAGAAATGTTCTAAGGACCTCGTTCCCTTCAAAAAATCTTGACGGATACCTTAAAGTTCTCTTACCACTTTCTTCTAGTGGTTTCCATGGTGGTTCTGTTTGGTTAGTGAGCTGCTTCACGGTGGCAAACGTGATAAATTTTTTCTTTTTTGAACTCTCGCTCTCAGACTAGAGATTAGAGAGAACTAAGCAAGTTTCACAGTCCCCTGCCCCCGTAACTGAATCCAAGTTGAGCTGCATAAGGTTTGTGGTCTTCATTTATACATTCACCAATCAGAAGTTACTAAATGATTTCATTGAGGATCTACGTTAGGGACCGTGAAAACTTCAAAAGGTGCTTTGGACAGTTCCCCAGACCTCAAGAAACTTGCCCTTCTGTTCCTCTTTTACTTTCCCTTCCTTTCCCCTTTCTACCAAGTCCCCAAAGAATTTGAAGCTGTCTACCAAATTAAAGTTAGTCGGCCAGCAATAGAACAATTAACATAAAACAGAAATGTGACCATCTTTATTGCCATAAATTGGTAGGTCCTTGGAATGAACCAAATTTGATTGTAAGGCTCCTGACCCCTAAGCCAGAAAGGGAATTATTTGGCTTATGTAGCATTCCTTGTCTGACCAGAGAAAGCATTACAGTTTTTTCCATGCACGTGGAATCTCTTGGGAACAAAACTAAAGGCAGAATTCTTGGTTGTAAATACTGACTCTAGTGCATTTTTTAAACAAGGGAATAAGTACTGGAACATAAGGCTGAGGGCATGCATCTCATCTGCTTTGCTTACTGTTATGTCTTGGGGCTCAGCAAGTGACTTCTGGGGGTTATTGATACATGGTTATTCGTTTAATTAAATTGAACTATTCAATGTAGAATTTTGCACCAACATAACAATGAAGACACACTATATACTCTGTGTCTTTGAATGTTGTGTTCTCTCTCTCTAGAATGCCAGCCTTCTACCCCTTGTTTAGTTCCTTCTCATCCTGCAAGTCTCAAATTTATTTTTATTTTTTACTTTTTAAAAGATGTTATTTATTTATTTATTTATTTATTTATTTTTGATAGGGAGAGACGTAGTGAGAGAGGTAACACAAGCAGGGGAAGAGAGAGAGGGAGAACAGGCTTTCCGTGGAGCAGGGAGCCCAATGTGGGGCTTGATCCCAGGACCCTGGGATCATGACCTGAGCTGAAGGCAGACACCCCAAGTCTCATGTTTAATTCAACTTCCTTTGTTTTAGTATCTCTTAGAATGATCTCGTCCTTTCCTTTAGATCTCTTGACTCAGCTGGAAAAGACACACTCCCTGGGGGAGTCTTTGACTTGTGTGCAGGTCCCCTAAGAGCCTCTACGAGTCAGAGATAATGTTTGATTTTGATCACCTAAAGAGTCCAGGCCCTAGCCTAGTGCTTATAGTCACTTATTAGATACTCAGGAAATACTTTAAGTGAATGTAAGTAATTTATTACTAAACAAGGCAGTGATTTGTTCTTCTAATGAACTTTGAAAATGATAATGGATGAAAATATAGATACAGTTAAGCATAAGAAGAGTGGTGACAGCGATGACAATGATTTTTAAAAAAGTAATGGTAACTACTCTTCTGAATTCTAACCATGTTCTGGGTCCTTTGCATAGGTTGTTCCCCTCATAACTCAGTGAGGAAGGCAAAGTTACTGTCCCCATTTTTACCATCGAGGAGAATGAGCATAAAGATCGACAACCTGGCTAGAGTCATGTATTTCTTTGATTGGTAAAGCCCAGGATTCTAATGTTCTTTTTTTTATTAATTTTTAAATTTTTTTTATAAACATATAATGTATTTTTATCCCCAGGGGTATAGGTCTGTGAATCGCCAGGTTGATTCTAATATTCTTAACCATGATGCGAAATTGTCTCCCTACACTATTTTGCTAAAGCCTCCTGAGGTTTATGATCTGGTGGCATGAAGTGACAGTATCCTCATGTGTCCTGAAGAGTGTGGGAAGTTACCTTGTGACAGGGCAATGTATCAGCTCATCCTGAGGCTTCAGCTGTGTTTCTAGCTGGGAAGAGAGCACGTAGAACCAAAGGCCATATGATTCTTTCTTTTGTTCTCAGAGGATGGGCCTAGGAATGTGTGTTTTACCCATCCCCTGTGGTGTGCAGCCCCCTTGCAGAATGCCTTTGCTGTGGCTCCGGTCACAAGGAATTATCATGCACTTCATTTGTTCATTTGAAAATCCCATGTTTATTGTAGTGCAGAGTAGTCACATTATTGTAAGTATTTGGACAAATTAAATGGTTCGGTGTACTAGCTCTCTGAAAAGTCTAATTTCCATGTGCAGAATCATGGGTATCATCACCACGTCAAAGGCACAAAAATAGCACATTTATGTTGGTAACTTAGTCCTAGCATTCCCTTCCTACCTTGTTTCTGTTGCTGTTGTGGTGGTGGTTGTTTAGACGGTTAGAAACGAACTGAAACCTCCCCTGTAGGATGACATACATACACGAGGATAATATTTAAATATTAGGGTCTTGATGGGGCGAAGCCATGAAGGTAAATCCAGTCCTGCACTGGTGCCTTCGGCCTCCTCTGTGCTTTATGTGCAGAAGTGGGGATTGCCAGATTTTTCATTAAGGGTTTGGCTAACTGCTTCTTCAAGGCCTTAAGGTCTT
Organism: Mellivora capensis; assembly: GCA_004024625.1. NCBI lineage: Eukaryota > Metazoa > Chordata > Mammalia > Carnivora > Mustelidae > Mellivora > Mellivora capensis. The sequence goes on along the minus strand of PISX010005802.1, from coordinate 6,425 downwards.
TCAAATAAGTGTACATATAAGGCATTTTTAAGTATACAATATTGACCCAGGAGGAAGCTTTGGGTCTTTTGGGGATTTCATGATTACTGTACCTTCCCTCAAGCTTTTTTCCCTCCACCGATTCTCCCTCTAGGAAGAGAAGGAACATTCTGACTTCTTTAAAGAATGACCTCCTTGCTTTAAGGAGAATCCTTTGATTATTAGCAGCAAAAATCTTAAAGCTAACTCTAACTCTTTTTCTTAAATCCCAAATCCATTTTAGAAGGGGAAAAAAAAGTCTAATCTCAAGCCCTAGAACATAGAAGGTTAATGGCGGACTTGCTTCAAGGAGAGAAATATGACAAGCAAAATTGCTAAGTCTGCAGAGAACTAATCAAGTATATTGTTCCCTTGATTCTGGAAAATTACAATGAGCCTTTTAGAAAGGTTGAAAAGATGTCCATGGCCTGCTCTCAGTTTACTTTGTCTGTAAATGCATCTTTTCCATCTTTCCATCTTTACTGTGGTTCCAGAGGTGCTGGTAAGTGCTGACGGTAATGGCTGCTGGTGGCCGGCTGCCTTTCCCCTGGCAGAGCTCTGCGTCTTTCCACACGACAGATGGTTCCCTCTGCTGGCTGAACTTAAAGTCAGCCCTCCAAGTGGAGCCAACCCAGGAGGAATCACCATCATCGGTCTCACTGATTCCTCTAACATGGTTTTGAGTTTTATCCTTAAAAAAAAAAAAAAAGAAAAAAGAAAAAAAGAAACCAAGCATCTGTGACCAGTTTAACTGCACTGGTGATGACTTCCTGCCTTCTTTGCTTTCTCCATCCTCCCCTCCCCACCCCCCCACCTCTTTCCTTGTGTTTCCTTGCCTCTCTCCCTCTCTCCCTCCTCTCCTTCCTTCATTTCGAGAAAATGTTAAAAATCTTGATGACCACGCAAAGGAATACAATAAACATCTGTATTCCCATTATCAAAAAAATGAGCATCTGTCTCTGCTTACTTATAGTTGCTTACAGATTGTTTGTTTAAGGAAATTATTGATGAAATCAAATTCCCTTTTTACTACCTCATTCTGTCTTTCCTTCCACATTCTCTGGTGCCTAAACCTCCTGCTCAAAATTACCCACCATAGGTTTGGGATGTATTTGACCAGTTTGTTGTTTATTTTTATACACACATAGATAGGTATCCACAACTAATACATACTATTGTATTTGCATGTTTAAGATTTTCCTTCTTGTTGGTTTTTTTTCCATATATTATTTGCAAACTTATTTGTATTGATGCCTATAAAACCAACTGAATCTTTTAACAGTTGCCTAATACTCCACTGAATAAATATAGCACATTTTATTTACCTATTCCCTTTTCAGGGCACATTTTAGGTCATTTCCACATTTTGCTATGCTTAAGAAAAAGTAAAACCACTGCAATGATCTTTCTAGTATATACACCAGGAGTTGTGCATATATTTCTTGATTTTTCTAGTATATATACAAGGAGCTGTGCTTATGTTTCTTGAGCCCAGACAATACTTACTGTATTAATTTCCTGGGGTTGCCATAATAAAGTACCACACACTAAGTGACTGAAGACAATAGGAATTTATTGGCTCACCATTCTGGAGGCTGCAAGTCTGAAATAGAAGTGTGGCCAGGGCCTTTCTTCCTCTGAAACCTGCTGGGGAATCCTTTCTTGCTTCTTCTTGGCTTCTGGTAGGTCCTGAGCATTGCTTGGCTTGGAGCTGCCTCTCTCCAGCCTCTGCCTTTGTCATCACATGGTGTTTTCCCTGGGTGAGCTTTGTATTCTCATGGTCATCTTCTTCTAGGGACACTGGTCATACTGGAGGAGGGGTCCTCTCCCCTCCAGTATGACCTCTCTTAATCAATTATATCTACCACGACCCTATTGCCAAATACGATCACGTTCTTAGGTACTAGGGGGTTAGGACTTCAACGTACCTCTTTTGGCGGGGATAAAGCCATAATTTAACTGTAAGACTCATCCTGACCACGCATCTCCTTTCCATTCTATGTTTCTCCGAAGCACATAGCATTGTTTAATCAGCCATGTTGTTTACATTTTTGTTATATTTATGGTTGGTCTCCCCCACCAGAATGTAGGCATCATGAGGGCAGGATTTGGGGCCATCATGTTCACTGCTATAGAGAACTGTGCCTGACATCTTAGCAGGAACTCAATAAATATTTATCAAATGAGTGAGTATCTGTGTTTAATCACTACATTGAGCAGATCATGTAGCATGATATGGCCCAAAGCCATTAGATAAAGAAAGGAAATAATTATCTTTAAACAAAATCTTAGGACATGAATAGGTGTTTATAGTTGGGATACTTTTATTTCTAAGAAGGTCCTGTGAAGGAATATTGGAGATAGAGGTCAGAGCAGAGAGGAGCCAGCCAGCTAGAGGATTAGTACATTGTCACTGAGTGATTTATTGGCAGCGAGGTCCCTCTGGCCTCCTGGTGACTTCTCTGCTTCAGAATTATCCCTGCAAGTAAGGTGGGGCACAGGGCTCTCGCTTGGCCTTAATAACTTGTGCCAGAAACTGTGCTTTAAACTCATTTAAAAAGAAAAAAATTATACTCCTGATAGCTATAGTCCTCAGATATTATTATGCCCATTTGACAGAGGTGGCAAGTGAGGCTCAATAAAGTTGAGCAGCTGTAGTAGAGACAAAGACAGTAAATGCCTTATTAGGATTCAAACTCAGGACCAACAACACATATTCCTTCCATTGTAAGTTTCCCTTGGAATCTTGTGGACACCACAGTCTCAAGGAAAGAGAGTAAACTGACTCACAAAGTACTCTTTTGACAGATGATTTGTCAGAGACCCCATAAAACCAGAGACATACTCTTCCTACCAGACTTGTGGGTCAGCCTCATCTTTTTGCATTACAAAACTCCAGTGCCAGGACTGGCCAGCTCTTGGGGAGGTTCAAAGCATGCAGCTGGAACAGTCCAGGACCAGAAATGAGAAGATGGTATGTCAAGGCACTGTTCTGCCCCTTCCTTTATGTGATCTTCTATGATTCACTTAAGCCACTCTTCAGCCACGATCTCTCTTTCGCGCAGTAATGAAATACCTACAGAAGTCAGATGGGGGCCTTTATTCTGCCCTTTTAAGAATCCCAGTGCCGTTGTGCTAGCTGGTATTCATGGTGACTGTCCCCAGGGTAGTTGCCTAGAGACCATCCAGGTCACTGCTGAAAAGATCATTTGAATTTCTTATTCCTGGTGAAATCACCCCAGGACCCTTGCCTGCCTAGATCCCCTATAAAAGCTCCATGCGTCCTGCCACTGAGCATTCTGAAGAGATAGCAGTAGTTGGAGAGGTGGTATTTACTTAATTTTAAATGTTTTCATGGAGTTTGATCCAGTCCAGCTGCTATGGGTACAAACTTATAATCGTGGTAACATTCTTATGTACCTATAAAATAGAACTTTTAAAATGGTAACTTCTCTGGGTTCATTTCCCTTGGAGAATTTATCCTCTCTCGACTTCTATTTGTAGCTGCCATTTAAAAATTGGGGTATAAATATTATGTCAGTTAAATAAAGGAGTGATGACTTCACTTCTGGAAGAAAGCACTACCTTTCCTTTCCATGAAATGCAGCTTAACTGTTACCTGATTGACATGCCATTATATGATTCTCCCCCCACCAGACAGTCACACACATTTTAATAATTTTTTTTTATGTATGAAAAGTAAGGTTAAACAGCAACAAAATCCAGTTGTTATGTTTTGCGTAGCTTTGAGAATGATCCCGGAATTGAGATGAAAATTCATGCAGCAGAAGGATGCTTCTGATGTGAAACATGTCTCTAAAATGGCAGGGGATCGTTCTTGGTCAGTGTAGGATAAATCTTAAAAAGAGACTAGACGATGGGGTAAAATAATCACATGACTTTGAATGGTCTCATTGGAAAGGTAAATATGCATTTTTAAAAAGTAGCAGTAAAGGAAGAGAAATGTGTTCATGCAGTAAAATTTCCCCAGCATGTTGTCAGTGGACTGTGTTCATTTAACCCCTCGCAAGAACTCATGAGCCTACCCCTCTCCTTTTCTACCACTGCTTCTCGTTTTTATTCCCTTAACAATTACTCCTATTCTGAGGTCTCAGCAAACAATTTAGCATGTATAATAAATGTAAAAGTTCTTTTTTTTTTAATTTTAAAATATTTATTTATTTATTTGTCAGAGAGAGAGAGAGTGAGAGAGCGAGCACAGGCAGACAGAGTGGCAGGCAGAGGCAGAGGGAGAAGCAGGCTCCCCGCCAAGCAAGGAGCCCGATGTGGGATTCAATCCCAGGACGCTGGGATCATGACCTGAGCTGAAGGTAATAAATATAATACTGAATAGCCCCCATGTTCCAGAACACAAAGATATTGTACTCCTTTTCTTGCTTCCAGCCAAGACCCAGTCTCCTGTTTTCACTTTGTATTATCTGCCCACTTAACCTGTGGCCCTGCCTTTCTTTCCCCTCATTCCACAATCACTTTAAACTCGTAGGTTTATGCAATTTTTTACAATTAAGGGATTGCCCCTCAAATTTGTACGACCCTCTTTTCTTAGAAAGACTTCTTTTTCCTCTCCTAATACTAACAGGCATATGTTTCAGGACTCCAAATACCCACTCTTTGCTTTTTCTCTTCTTTAAGAGGACTCAGATTTCTGCTGTTTACTGTGTGATCTCAGTTAACTCACTTAACCTCTCTGGTTTCTTCTTCCATAAAATGAGGCCAGTTGTAGGAACTACCCCATAGAATGGTTTTGAAGGATGAGATGGTCAGTTATGTAAAATGTTTAGCAAGGTACTGCACATACAGAGGCTCTCAAGAAATGATAAGGATTGGGGCACCTGGGTGGCTCAGTGGGTTAGAGCCTCTGCTCAGGTCCCGGTCTCAGGGTCCTGGGATGGAGCCCCACATCGGGCTCCCTGCTCAGCGGGTAGCCTGCCTTCCCCTCTCTCTCTGCCTGCGTCTCTGCTTACTTGTGATCTCTATCAAATAAATAATAAAATCTTAAAAAAAAAAAAAGAAATGACAAGGATTATTATTAGAAGGAAATGTGTACTTACCAACTCTGTTGGTATTTAAGGATAATATTTTCAATATTCTATTTCTCTTAGGGTGTTATCTATTCCAGTTTTCAATGAAGAATGTAGGAGTAACTGAGACCAAAAAATAAGGTAAAATAAATAATGTGGCAAAGTACCATGCAGATAATCTTTGGTAGTCATGAGCCTGTACGAGCCTCATTACTTTGCGATTAAATGCTCCCACTGTAAGAGCCAGCAGATCTGACTGATGTTTTATCATTTTATCATTTAACTTTATGCTGCGCTTTTATTCCAAATCTTCTTATGTACTTCGGAAGATGATCAAGGAAGCTGTAAGTCTGAATTATGTTTCTACTTAAAACCAAAACCAAACATTGCTAGATGAGATAATGAGTGGAGGTTAAGTGTTTTGAGGAGAGAATTTCAGAAATGCAAAGTAGTATCTTCTAATTGTTTTTACTTCTTTCCACTTCTAGCATGGCTCAGTAAGGTTTATTGAATCTGATATTCTCACAGATAGCAACTACAAAATACAAGACAAAAAAATTACCTGAGGCCCTAGAGAGCGAAAATAAACATATTCTAGAGGGGAATTGAGATTCAAAACTTGGAAGCATGGACAAGTGCAGAGTATGTTCCTCATTTTACAACTTTTAGACTGAGGGTATGGTGAAATTAATGTCATTTAGGGTGGCTAACTTCAATAGAAAAACCACACTCTTTTTGGTTTGAAGCCCCAGCAAACAGAGTTCAGGGCAACCACAGTCATTGGAAAATAAAGCTAGAATTCCGGAAAGGAGAGAGGCAGACAGGAGGAAACTCCCAATTCTGTGTGTAAATCTTGGACTGGTCCCAAAGCCATGCTTGCGTGGAATAGACACAGCTAACATCAAAGAACTGAACTGAGATTTAAGTTGCTGCCCAGGAGATAGTTTTCAATTTGAGTATAACCAAATGAATTACCTGCTGTAACAAATAATTCAAGGCTCTTCAAAGAACTGTAATAGATTTCAGAGTCTTCACGGCATCATATTCACATTCATACATTCACATGATACAACCCCAAATTATATAACATATGAAGAACCAAGAAAACATGACCCCCTTCTGAAGAGAAATGGCAATTATCTGAGATAACTCCAAGATGACCCAGATGTGGGGATTAGCAAAGATATTAAAGCAGCCATTACAACTATACTCAATGAAGGACAGAAAAATATACTCACAACGAATAAAAGCATAGTAAAGAGAAGCTACAAAAAAGAATCAAATAGAAATTCTAAACTTGAAAAATACAATATTGGAAACAAAAATTCACTGGTGAGCATACATTTATTAGAAGTAACAGAGGAA